>APFE030983912.1:2733-38747 GCA_000404065.3 Pinus taeda
AAAGAAGGAAGCAAAACAGGGTTTCTAAAAATTGTCAAATTACAGGATAGGAAGTCTCATTACGAGCTGGCCTACCATGATCATCAGGATGGAAGCGAAGTGGCATTCCCACTAGGGCCACCACACCTGGGAAATGGTCCAAAAGGTATATCAAAATAAATAACCCTTAGAACAGGAGGTCTCACCACGAGCCGACCTGCCCACTATTCGCTCCTCCCTCGTGAATGGTATTATGACTAACTAGTCACCAAGCCAGCATAGTGGCCTACAGTTTGACATTATATAATGCTTCCCGGCATACACAAAGGACTATGGTTCCAGGGGTGAAATAAGAAACTCTACCAAGGTTATGGACACCTGTTGGCAGCAGAGCACTATTAATGGTATTGAAGTCGTATTTTAACACCAATAGGTAAGGAGATTACACCCTCTTGTTTCTTATGACGTGATAATTAATTATATAATTACCCAACCATATAGCGCATAACTATATATTATCACCAATCATTACAGAGCTAGTGACAGTGACCACATGAGACTCGCTACTTATGGCAAATGTCTTATCCCCGAACATCCATCAAATCACCGCAGTCCCTTACGTATTAAAAGCGATCTAACTTTCTACCTCGATTTCAGTAATAGGCTGTTTTTGCGAACATGGCATATTTCCATAAGTTGTTCCATAAAGACCTCGCGGCAGAACAGACGCTGCTCCTTTATTTGACGGCCGGGACAGCCTATCACATTGCGGGGGGGAGGTAACCTCATCATTCCCCAGAGCACGTGTCAGTCCATTATTCGAGAAAATTTTGTACTCGAGCACAGCACGGCTCAACGGTATGATCATTTTCTATTTTTGTTTTCTTCTGCATGAGTTGTTGTTCGAAGCTATTTTCATTACATACGCCGTTGCATTTGAATTTGAACGAGGAATACGCCACCAGCTTCTCTGCGTTTCAACAAACAACTGCTGTTCCTTTGAGAATTTGCAGTGAAACTATGGGAGGAAGGTTAGTCCGCCGAAAACTGCAAACATTGACTGTTTCGGCTGCAGCCCGAAGAATCCTGAAGAGAGCAGGATGGTTGACCTATCTCAACCGCCTGAAGGAGTCTAATGAAATAGTAACGAAAGAATTTTTACAGAACCTTCAAGAAGAATACTCCACAGTAAGAGGAAGGCGAATAGCAGTCACTGACGACATAATAGCAAGAGTCACGAGACTACCGGCCACGGGACCAGTATGGACAATAAAGAAGGAAAGGCTGCAGAAGATTGTGGAAATCATTCAGGACGAGGGCCAGAATTTGACAATCTGAGGAAAGGGGGTACTACCAGTAACGCTAGGAGAGCCATGGGCGGAATTGGCAAAAATCATCTAGAGCTACATCACTTGTGAAGGCAGAAAGGACGTGGTAAGACCACGACATCTTAAACTCCTAGCTGTCTTAAAACAAAAATGTTCTGTGAATTTGCCTGCATTATTGAATTCACTATTGCATGATGTCGCACGATGTATGAAAAGGGCACAACACATAGAATTAGTTGTTAGCCACCACAGATTAATTCGCTTGATAGTGAATTATAGTCTCACCCAGTAGAAGAGCAGCTGGGAAGAACTAATTGCTATTATAAATAAAGGGACGACCACATCTGGACGCCCAAAAAAACGAAAACGAGTTGATAGCACACCTCAACGTTCAGAGAAACGAAAGCAGGACACTTGCACAGAAGTGCAATCTGAAAAACAACTTGAAAAACGACCCGAAAAGCAGAAACATGACGCTAGTACACCTGAACAACCAAAAAAACGTAGAAAGTCGGCAAGGCTCGCAGAGTTACAAGGAGGGCTGGAGAAGCCCCAGGAAGGCACGAGCCAAGCAATAGAAATCGAAGATGAGCAGTCTGCAAAGACTGAAACAGAGGAAGAAAGCAACGAGGAAGTAGAGCAGACTGCAGAGACAGAGGAAGAAACAGAGCAGTCTGCAAAAACAGAAACGGAAGAAGAAGACGTCGAAGGAGAAGAACAGTCTGCAGAAACAGAAACGGAAGAAGAAGACGTCAAGGGAGAAGAGCAGTCTGCAGAGGCAGAAATAGAAGAAGAAGAAGAGAAGGCAGAGTAATCTACAGGAAGAGAAGAAGAACAGGATGAGCAGACTGAAGAAGAAGGAGAAGAGAAAAAAGAAGTTGACCAGTCCGAGCAGGAGGAAGGAATGGGACATCAGGAAGGAAGCCCATTACAAGACCCGTTAGGGGAAGATGAATTGGCCAACATTTTGGCCAATATGGGCGAATATGGCCAACCCCTGAGTCCATCTAACCTCCAGGCCGTAGAGAAAACCGAGGAGAAAGATGCACCCGAGGAATTGCATGCAGAAGATGCGGAAGTAGAAAATTCACCCGTTCATAATGAGAAGATATCAGAAAATGCTGAGCAGGAACAGCCCGTTCCTAGTCAGAAGGCACCAGAGGAAAGTCCGGAGGAAATAAGGGCAGAAGAGGAATCAGCCCAAGAAATAACGGACCCAAGAAGGGTTCTTACCCCGAAACAGCCACCTCAAGGAGAAAATCAGGAAGTTAGCCACAGTCCAACCCACAGCGAGCAGCCTGTTGTTCTTTCTGAGGAGTTAATGGAAATAAGGGAATTACAAAGGGAAAAGCAGACATTGTTAAACATAATAGTCAGGCTTCACCAGCAGATTAGGATTCTAAAAGTGATCCGGATTTAAACAGGAACGCAAAAAAATACAGAGATAACCATATACACAAAGATGCAGTGGAAATAATACTTCATTTCATTAATGAAAAATACTGAAATATGCTTACAACCAGAATTGGAAATAAACCAGCTAGGGTGACGGTAGCTTATCTCTGAGAAGAAATGTGCGGCTACATGCCTGTGAACTGTTCCGAACTATGTTACAATGAGGCTCGAAGGCCTATTTATTGTTGGGAAACAATGGAAAACCCTTCACATTCCAAAACCTAACCCTAGAAGATGAAACGCCAAATTTTGGGCCCCGTTTTTGGGTAAGTTGGTACATCAAGTTCTCGGGGTCGTGAATTGGTCGTATTATCTCTGTTTGACGCGCATGATAGCCCGTTGGAAATATCTCTCCGAGGACTATGACAGAAAAAATGATTTTTAGACAACGAAATCACTGGCGGTAGATTTCCCAAAAAACGTCGTTTAGGGCCTCAAAACGGCTACGGAAGTTTAGGACCCAAAAAACTGCTAAAAATAGTAAACTGTGCTATAATTAAGGAAACTGAAAAAATGAAAGAGACAGTTGTGGGGGTCCAAATGGGATAGGTGGGTGGCCACCAACATCCACCTGGATCACTTCACCGCCTAACTGCCTTGTTGAAATCAGATTTTTTTTTTTTTCAGATCGGGAACATGCCTTACCTCCTTTAGTAGCCATTGTTTTCCATTCTACTGTTTTACAAGAAGCTTACCCATTCCAACAATTTTATAGGGTTTATCATCGCCCAGCCAGACCCCTTAGCTAGTGGCAATTGCCCCCCCTGAACCCCCACGGGGGGGGGGGGGGGGAAAAGCCCCCCCCCCCCCCACATGGAGGGGTGTGAAAACTTCCTGGGGTATACATCCGGCTTAAACAAAGACCTCTAAACAATCATTCTCAACACCCAACAAATTTTGTTGGTTTGAGAGTTGAGTTAATGTTGAGCAATGTTATGCTGCTAGAGTAGTGTGCTTTTGATGTAATGAGGGTTGGACTGAAGCTGGAGGCATGGCACAGGATCAGACTGTATTAGGTGATACTCTTCCTTCTACATTAATAAAGAGCTTATTCCTTTTCTCATATGATTTTTCATATATGTGATGATTATTTGTTTCAATGTCTTCGATTCCATTGTTTTATAGTAGATAGATAATGTATGCTTTGATCGTTTCTTGTTTCTGTTTCTCTTGATGCAGGTACCTTTTGAGCAGATTTAGTTCAAGCGGGAGTGATGGAAGAAATTCAAAAGATATCAAGGAAGGGAAAGGCAACAAGTAAGTTCCTCCATATCATATATCTTCTATAAGAAAAGGTTAAAATACTTTCTTTCTGTTGTTATAGGTGTAGTCACCCACCCAGGCAAAATGTGTTTATCCGTAGATGCAAATTCCATATAATAGTTCTCCATTCAATTTGACCAACTAAAATAATCCACCATCAATAATATCCTTAATGACATATGGCCCTAGCTAGTGCATCCTATATTTCCCTAGAAAATTATCAAACTTACTGTCATATAACAAGACTATAGATCATTTACGTTGAATGTGTGTAGTTTTATGTGCCGATCGTGCCATGCCTTTTCGCGCTCCTTTTGAACTTGTTGATGAAATCCAGCTAGAAATCAGTCCTCCTGAAGGCTGCTCTTCAATCTTCCATTCTTGTGAATTCCACTATACGCGTACTAGGTACAATGTATTCCATTGGCATCACAACTTCTATGCCATACATGAGTCTGAAAGGTATTTGTCTAGTCAGCTTCTTGCAAGTCGTTTGGTGGGCCCATAGTACCGCGGGTACATGCACATCCCAATCATTTCTTTGAGAATTTAAAACCTTCACCAATGCACTCTGCAATATCTTATTGAATGCTTCCACTGTCCCATTAGCCTGCAGATGATAAGGCATACTTTTCTGATGATACACCTGGAATTCCTCTGTCAACACGCTGATTATTTCATTAAGAAAGTGTGTACTATGATCGCTCATCAAAATATTTGGACACCTGAATCTTGTCAGGACATACTCAAACATAAATTTTGCTACAGTAGCATTTATGTAGTCCTTCACAGGCTGTGTCTCCACCCATCCGGTAAAATACTCAGTCGCAGTGGTGATTTACCATGCACTTGTCTTCTTTCTTTGAGGCTGAATTTGTCCCACAAAGTAAATTGCCCATTTTTCAAATTGTTGTAACATCACCTATAGTATCAGATGCATCTCATCCCTCTAGGATGGCCTACCAATCCTGCGACATGCATCACATGCCCTACAATATGCTTTTGAATCCTTATGTAGGGCCAGCCCCCACAATACAACACGTATAATCTTTTGCGTTGTTGCCTTCCCTGCATAATGTCCTCCCATGGCTCCTCCATGAGCCTCAGCAAGGATTTTGCTTCATTCAAAGTCAGGCACATAATGTTGCAATATTTTGTCTGATCCCATTTTGTACAAGTTCCCTGCAATGATAGAAAGTCTATTGCGTGCACTATCAGTTCCTTCTTCTGTTGACTTGTATAACCTTCCAAATTTGTTCTTGTCGTCAGGAAGTGGATAATATCTTCAAAGTGACTGTCTGTGATGTGCACTGCAAAGAGTTGTGTGTTAGGAAATCCTTCCTCTAACATAGTAGGTTCCTCTCCAGTTTCAATGCGCGACAGATGATCAGGTCCTACATTCAATCATCCTAGCTTCACAATAAATTTGATGTCATACTGTTGGAAAAACAACAACCACCTACATATTTTTCCCTCAAACATAGGCTTGTTGACTAGGTACTTCAACGCGGAATGATCCATATACATCTTAAAGTGTCCACCCAAAAAATATTTCCTGAACTTCTGGAGCACATACACCATAGCTAATCCTTCGCACTCTGTCATGGAATAATTTTTCTCTGCTTTAGACAACTTCATACTTGCAAATGCTATAGGTTGATCCAGTTCTCCCTCACCAACTTGTGTCAGTACATCTCCCAGCACAATCCATGATGCATCCACATGCACATGAAATTCCTTCTTCCAATCTAGGAAGACTAGCATCGGCACAGTGACCATTTTCTCTTTCAACATATCCAAGTTCTTTTGAAATTCATCATTCCAATAGAGCATAGCATCCCTTTTCAACAATTTATCCATAGGCATGATGATTTGGGCATAGCTCTTGATGAACTTCCTATAGTATCCGGTATGCCGTAGAGTTGTGCGCAGTTGTTTCACACTCCTTGGCGCCTCCAAGTTGATTATAACCACGATCTTCACAGGGTCTACCATCAATCCTTATCTGCATACCACATGACCCAACAAGATCCAAAAAGGGACACAAAACAAACACTTCTTCAGATTGAGCACAATTTGGTATCTCCTACATGTATCTAGCATTAAGCAGAAACTTTCCACATGGCACTTGACCAATCCAAACACTATCCAATCGTCAAAGTATACTTCCAGAAATTTATGAATGAAGTCTTTGAATGTTGTAATCACTATGCGCAAAAATATTGCTGGCACATTCTCAAGCCGAAAAGGCATTACATTGTATTGAAAACATACCCATTTAGTCGCGAAGGTCGTCTTGCTTCTATCCTCAGGCACGATTTTGATGTGATGGTAACCAGAGAACCCATTAGTGAAAGAGTATTCTTCTTGGCCGCCTACATTATTCAGGACCTCGTCTGTGAACGGGGTCGGGAAAGGATCATGTATGCCAGCGTCATTCAATTTCCTGAGATCTACACATATCCTTCTTTCTTCCTTCTATTTCTTTCCCTAAACCACTATTGGGCTTACCCAATCAGATTCTTCCACCAGTTCAATAATACCTACCGCAAGCATCTTATCTAACTCTAAGCAAACCCTTTCCTTATTCTTCGGATTGTGGTGGTGAGGTCTTTGTTTCATAGGTTTCGTGTGTGGTTTCAAGGTGATCCTCATGACACTCAGGTCTCCTATTATTCCTTTTAGGTCAAAAGGCTTTGCGGGGAATAAATCTTGATATTCGCAGAGTAGTTCAGCGACCTTATCTACTGTTGTGCTGTCCCAATAGCCCCCAATCTTTGCAAACTTCAGCTCTACTTCTATGCCAATGCTCACTTGCCTAGTTTTGAGCAGTGTAGTTATGCCTGGGTTTTCTATCTGTGGTTATTCAACTTTGCGGTGACCTTTAGCCTCTAGAATATTAATTTTCCTAGGATCATCGTCTTCTTCTTCAACGGTCGTGTTATAGCATTCCAGCACGTGGCTCAGCTAAGTGGTCCAATCATGTTGAATCCGGTCTAAAGGTTCTTATGGTATCCTAGAGATTGCTGCTTTAACCTCTTGTAGTGCTTTGTCAATATAGTCAAACCCATCTTCAAAGATGAACGTCATTATGAACCCTTGGTGCAAAATACCCCATTCCTCAGTGCCATGGTGAAGCTCTGTCTCTAGGTACCAATTCATTGGTATGAAATCCAGGGTATGACAGAACAGATGCACCCATTCAAGCTGAGGCTCCACCCCATATGCTTTAGTCCATTTGGCCAAGTGATCACATGGATCATCCCTCTCATCATACTTGTCTGTCATCCATACTTTTAGTTATCCAAAGTGTATTCTCATCATCCTCCTATATTCGCGCCAATCATCGAAACTACCCTTGTGTGTACCCCACCATCTTGCAGGTGTAGCGCACAACATGTAATCCAAGGCCTATAAGCGATGCATTTTTGGCACTTCCATTTCAAATGCATCCAAAAATATATCCACATTAGTCAACCCATCATAAGAATGAAAATTTTGTACCTCCAATGACACACAACGCAACGTTTTAGTTATCATATTACAACGCCGTGTAGATACTTCATGTAATTGATTCTGCGAGTGCTCTAATTCTTCATCTGAGTCTAATGTGTAGGAACTTTCATGGTCCCATGCAATATGGCCATCCACTGTTAGATTCACCCAATATTGATCTCGTGTTGTTATCTTATATATATATGGTCCAAATCGTCATCGCTTTCGTAATCACAGACTGGTTCAATATAGCGCGGTCCTTCTATAGGGTCCAGGGGTACTACTATGCGAAGCGATTTCTTTTCAAATGTCATCTTTCACTTCTTTAGGTTGATCACCCCATTCATGTCAGTAGCCCAACCAATCCCAAGGAGCGCAGGGTAGGGTTGTTGTCATCTACAACTTATATTACTTCAAAATGAGCCAATGTGCTCACACCTTCAATATCTATAGTTACTCCCTACAATCGTCCCATGGGGATGATCTTCTGCTAATTTTCCATTCTTAATTGAATTCGAGACCACTGCAGCGCAGGTCTCCCCATCCGCTCCCATGTCTGCCTAGGCAGAACATTCGCATCTGACCCTAGATCCAAAATAACTTGATCCATCTCATATTTTCCTATCTGTGCGGTGAGTCTCATCACGTCCTATCCTTTCCTTATGCTTACCAAGCTTTCTGACTACATGCGGTTTTCCAGTAGCATTGTCCTTGCCAGCGCACTGATTGATCATTTCCTGCAGTCCCTTCATAGCTTTACAATCATGGAGTAGTTTCATGTAGGTCTCCAAGGACATGGTAATCATGGATGGGTCCATCTCTTCGACCAGTTTCCAGTAACTTCCCGAGGTAGAGGCCTCAGCAAAGCTTTTCTTTGCTTCCAAAATGTTTCTTTTGCATGCTCCAAATCAAACCCAGTCTCCTTTTCTGGTGCTTTGTGGACCCACTCACCTTCTGTAGGGTGATTCCCTTTATCCTCACCAGTCACCGTTCCACTTCACAAGATAATGTTTACCTTAGGGTCTTCCTCGTGAGGCTCATCCCTCATCATCTCGAGGTTCTATGTCAGATGTGGAGGCTATGCCCCCTTTTCTCAAATCATAGCCAACAATATAGGGCAATCCTCAGTCGCATGGTCAAACCGAGTAGAATAGAGGCATGACAGTCGCATCGAGTTTGGGAACTCTCTCAAGTAGTGTCTTGGTCCTCCACAATTGTAAAAAATAAGTTTCCCTCGGCCTCTACCAGGCCCTCCTCCACCTTGGCCTCGGTCGCGCCCCTTAAACTCACCTCGCGCTCCCCTAGTGCCTTGGTCTGGAGGCCATGTTTCTGCCTGCACCCTGTATCCAGGTGTCCTATCCCTCATTAATTCATAACTATGGAAATTTCACTCGTCATGACCTATTGATTGATAGAAATTGTAGAAGAGTTATTGTGGTGTCTGTATGAATTTCTGCAGCAAAAGGAAATTGTCAGTCACATGATTCCCAACCACCTCACATATAACACATCATAGCATAGCCCTACACTTGGCTTGGATGCACCCTCCAACTTTAGAGGCATTGGTACCCCTGTTGCAACATAATTCGTAGAGTTTGGGTAGTGATCCTTGTCATGCCCTTGACCTTTACATTTCAGGCACCAGACTTCTTCACACGCCTCTTTTTCTAGGCTTTGCATTTCAAGGCAAAGGTTCTGCAACTACGTGTGAATCTACTAGTCCCCCATATTAGCATCCTGCATTGGTGTCTTGTGCAGTCTCATCATGATTTCCAGAGCTTTTTCCAGGGTTCCAATCTTCTGTTGTGATAACACAACCCTTACGTGAGGCAGAAGTGAGCCCACAAAGCATTCGTGGTGCTGTCCATTAGTTAGGTCCATGTTGGCTTCACGGATTGTACATTTCAATCTTTGATCCAAATCCTAGGGTGTCTCCCCAGGATTCCTCATGATCTCCTTGAATCCCACAATGGATTGCGCTTGAGACTTAAGTCTACTAAATCCACTATTCAGTGCAATCCTGATATCTGCCAACGCAGACGTCGGGTTATCAGTACTGTACTTAGTGTACCACGTCAGTGTGTGGTCCTGCAAAGCACTAACCAATGTTTCTTTCTTCATTTGATTTGTTGTGATACCCTGAGCTTCCCATATAGCATTCGCGATGAACCAAAACTAATCCAGGTCTTCATTTCATATGCCCTTGAATACAGGTAGCTTTACGGAGTTCGCCATGTTGAATGGTGGTGGAGGTGGCAGCAGTGTGGGTGATGGGGTAAGTGATGGAGGCGAGGATGGAGGTGGTGTGGATGGATCAGATGAGGATGGAGGTGGCATAGGTATTCTTGGGAACACTTGTCTATCAACTGAATAGCACTCAGCAGAGAAGCCTGCGCTAGTCCTTCGTCGTCACTCAAAGGAGGCTCAATCAGTGGGCTATGCTCAGGATCTTTTCTCCCTCCATCCCTGAAAGACCTTCCATTTTGCGTAGCTCCAAACATCAAGGTAACTGCTGTTGTAGCATTTTTTTGGTTTTGGTAAGTTAGTATCAAATAGTCAAGAAATGAAAATATATTTAAAAAAATGTTAAGTTAGGATATGGACAAAAAGAATATTAAATAAAAAGTGTTAGGGATATTTTTATGAATAAGTCCATATCAAATAAAGGGATAGAATAGATGCCATAAAAAATGAAGGCAAAAATAAAATGTTAGGTAAGAAAGAAAAGAAAAAAATAATAAACTCTGAAAGTGTTGCAAATCCAAATGCCACTACTCTTAGTATAGTTTAGTTTTGCAAATAAAATTGTGTGCAGATTGTTTAAATGGCACACTAAGTTCATATAATCCAATTGTACAGTTCAATGATAATTAGATCTTATTTGAATTATTTTTCAATAGGTAGCAAATAAAATTGGCTCAACAGTTTAATCTGAGCCAATGGAGGAAATAAGGGATAGAGGTAGATTAGTCATTAAAATGAAATATTGAGTTGCTAGCCTAAATGCACTCAAATGAATAAATGAAAATTTTAGGAGTTTAAAAGTTAGCTAGACGTATAAGAAATAATTGGAGCATGAAAGGATGTTATCCTAAGTTGTAACGTTGGATAATGTGTGCATACGATGTTGCATTTTTAATTAACTATGAATTCTAAGCACCAATGTTATTTGGTAAATACCCTAAATTCATTCATTTATTCCCCCATTACTCAAAATTGTCACATCCACCAAAATTGTGACCCCACCATCACTTGTCGTTCACATGTTAAAACATTTTCACCTTACCTTACATCCCACATGCTCCCCCAAGATCTGATGGTCCACATCACTCCCCGACCCTCATTTGTTGTCCGAACTTTATCGATTGGGGGGGGGGGGGGGTCGAAGTGGGCAGTTTCCGAAACCACCTTCTTAAACCACCTTATCCTCATTTTAGTGTTTTGAGACTTAAAATCCCAAAACAACTTACCACCTCAAGTTACTCCTGAATGCAGTTTCCATGTGACCATTTACTATCGCTCCATGTTAATATCCACATCTGCTCCATGCCACTTCTTCCATCCAATCAACTTCTGCCTATTCATTATTCATTCAATTCATAACTCCCTTGAATTTATGTCCCAAACACCTCTCAATTAATCATGTTGGATAATTAATGTAGATTTAACTGTTCATTCAACAGATCCACTCCAATTTTTCCATTAAAATCCATGTTCCTCCATGAAAATGGTTACATAGTGCATTTCTGTAAACAAATTGATCACTCAAAGATTTCCTCCTTATAGCTCAAAGATGGTCTGACACTTAAGTAGCTATTTTGTCCTATTCAAAAGAAAGCTGATATCCAGGTCCACTTGTCTCTATTCAATCATATTGTTTTAAATATTATCACTCAGTTTCAAAAAAAAAAATTCATTTCCATCACTTTCAGTTTGCAATTCATTTGATAAGATGCCTCCTAAGGGAAAAGAAATTGCAGAAATTCCAAGCCCTCTTATTCATCCCCAAGTTTACCTCCGTCATAATCCCCTGGTCGACAGAGATTGTAAAATCATTGAGTCTTCTTCTCAATTTGATTTATATGAAATTTATTGCTAGATGGAGGATCAATTAATTGATCAGAAAGATGAAATAGGACTGTGGGTCTCCCTCCATCCCCACTACATTTTCCCTCAGATACATAGAGCACCTGATTCTTTTAGGAAATGCCATGAGTCCTATGAACCCATTCAAATAGCAATCATTTCACCCATAGGAGAAATCCTTTGTTTCATAAATGTTGAGTCTATAGAAAAGATGTTGCAAGCTCTAGCTATTACATCAACCCATCCTTTTTCTCATGAAAGCCTGATAGAAGGTTATCAAAAGCTAGATTTTACTAAAAGATCCCAGAATCTTGAACTTTTCTTAGCTATAGATAGTCCTCTACCTAAAAGAAACCCTCCCTATGATTCATCCATGTTCCCTGACAGAACCAAGAAAATCACCACTATTTTGTCCAATCAGCTTGGTTACAATTCGGATCAATATGTTAATGAAGCTATCCTAGGTTTCTTGTCCATCTTTTTTGCTGATTCCAAACCCACTGTTCTCTATAACTTTAGCTAATTACTAGCTGAAGCCATACATGATAAATTTTTCCAGTTTAACACTAAAGAAGTATTCAAGTATGCTTCAGTACTTGTGTACCTTTTTATATATTTTCAGGGACACAAATTTCCATTCAGCTTACAGAAACTAGATGAGGAAGGCAACCAAAAATTAGTGATATTTTGGACTACAATGAGAATGAAGGAGAAAGAAGAGTTTACCTATAAACAATTCATATAATTGTTTATTCATCCAGCTATTAGTCTTATGAGCAACACTCCAGTATCAAGAATCAATGATGAAAATGTCAAAGTGTTACAGCTACCTGATCAAGCCACAACAGGAGATTGGTATATTTACCAAAACTACATTGAAATCATGGTTTATGGTTGTGAGCTTCCACCCTACAAACTTCCCAAGTACCTCCCCATCAGAATCTTTGCACTGGAATATATTAGGCAGAGGTTAAATGCAGATGAAGTACACTTTGTGGCAACAAAGAAAAAATTACAATTCAAGATAAAAGCTCAAGTCGGTCCATTCATCTACAACATTAGAGCAGCAAGAGAAGAAGCAAACAGGTTATTAAAGGAAATGAAGTTTGGTCTCAGTTTCACTTGGTCTTATGACCCAATGGGGGTGATTTCTAAACTCAAGGTTGAAAATAAGTTTACTACATATCACCACACAGATATACCTGAAATAGTGTAGTATAAAAATAGGTTGGAATGGAAAGGGAACACCCTTTAAGAAGCTGAAGAGTAGGTAGTTTCTACTTCAAATGTGCCAACTCCACTTGCATAAGAAAATACAACTAAAAGAGCAAGGGAAGAATAGTCATCCCCTACAACTGAAGCATCAAGCCATGGATTTAGGATTGTGCATAGGAAAAAGAGATCTAGGATATCCATGATTGTTGGAGCAACACATGAGTCTCAAAAAACAACATTTGATGGACTTAGAGAGACTATGATTTATACACATTCTAGTGGATAATCTACCCACTCCCCAACACTTTCCACTACTTCTCACAAACAACGGGTAATTTAGACTAGTAGAAGCATTCAGAAGGAAAAGGAGGAGGACATCTTTCATGTTTTCAGTGAGATTAAAAAGAAAAATGAAGAGTTGAAATTGAACACCTACACCCAGTTATGGAAACATTCCTCCAGCTCTTAGGCTAGACTTCTTTTAGTCTTTGACTCTGAGAAAGGGAAAATGCAGATGGCTTTCCTACAAGCTCAAATTCCACAACCTAGGACTCATGCACATTATGAGAAGCAATCCTAATTTGAGTTTAATGTAAAGGATGTGCATCCAATTGATCAAATTGTGATGCACAAATGAACTGGACAAATGATTTCTTCCACTTTAACTCATATTGCCATGAGTTTGTCAAAGTTGCAGGTCACCTTAGCCAATACGCAATCGCTGCTGAAACTAGAAAAGGTTTCCTCACTGGCAAAATACACCAAGATAAAATCCTTGGAAGATCTAGTGCTAAAGATGGGATATGATCCCTCAAACATAAATGCAGCAGAAGAACTTGTGAAGAAGAAAAATGTTGAGTTCTCAGCATTAAGGAAGCAGCTCAAACTACTTTCTTCTGAGGATCCAATGACCAAGGAGATTGAAGAAACCATGAATTAGAAATCTAACATGATGAAGCTCATCATGGAACAGAATCTGCAAATAAAATAGATGGAAGAGAAAATGGAAAAATTGGTCAAAGAGAAGGAATAAGATGTCAAGAAGGCTCAAACTCCAATGAATGTAGTCCCTCTTTCAGCAGTCTTAATAACCGGGGTTTCTACTTTAGGAACAACATCAACTACAGGTACAACAAAAGGAGTTAAACAACTTGTAGAAGCTATTCAAAATACCTCCATTCAAACAGTTGAGATGAAGAAGTTGCAGGATGAACTGAAGGAATTAAAACATATGAAGGTAGTTCTAGACAGTTCACATGCAACCAAGTTGCAAAGGACAAAGAGTCAGATTGAAGTTTTGCAGAAGGAAATCAAAGAGTCCTATCTTGGAAACAAACTAGGTTTGGAAAAGGAAATTTTATGTGAAGAAACTACAAAATCAGTCAAGGATATCTGGCCCTATATCAAGATAATCTTTGATTAGAAAGACTTGTTGGAGAAAGATCAAGAAGTTGTGGAAACTATTTCTAAAGAGCTTGAGGACATGCCTGAAATTGCTTCTGAAATAATCAAGTTCCTAAATTCTAAAGACAACTATGAGCTTGAGGAATTGGATATAAATGACAGGAAAACAACTATATTGGAAGTAAAGAAGATCATTACCAAAGAATACCTCATCCTTCAGTTGGAGGAAAAGTGTAGCAACGTGAATACTATAGTTCAAATATTTTTCAGTAGGATTGAACCCTTGACCAGCAAGGGTTTTCCCTCTATGCTTGTGATACATGAAAAATTAATTCCCATTGACGATTATGTTAGAAAGCTTATGGAGGTGGGTACCAATGTTTCTTTAGTTTCAAATATAGGAGGTGCAACGACACCAAGGGTTGTGCTGAATGCACTTAGAGATTCCTTTTTCATCCTAGATGAAATTAGGCATATATTTCCAGTGAAACCCACTTTCACTAATTATACAGAGATGGACGGAGTTTATATGAGGATAACTAAATTATCTATCCTACATAGAAAATGCTGGGAAGAATTAACTAATTTACTTGACTAAAAGTGTGATCAAACAACATTCAAAATTTATACGGATAGTCAGCACCATCTCAACAGCTCTTGGTTTCTCCAGCAAACATCATCAACAGCTCAACACTAAAATAGTGGTAGATCAACTATCAGTTTATATTCTTGATTTTGTAATTATCTATTTTTGTGAAGAAGTTAAAGATATTTTCTCAGTTCTCATATTGTATAAATAGCTCTCTTTCATGAGTTATTAGGGGTTGACCCTTGAAGAAATATTTCTAAACATTGAATGTACTTGGATTTTCTAAATCATTAATACAAAAGCAAATGGATTATGAATTCTGATTCGTACAGTTTCCTTTTTTTTGTAAGTTTTTTCCAATTTCATTTCATAGTGTTTTCTTCATGTTCTTATGTTTTACAAAGATAACCAGGTAGGAGTAATTGTGTTTCAATTACTCTCATAAGCTTATGAAGTGATCATCTATAAAGATAATGAATTATATAAACTATTTGTTTTATTAATTCCCTCCAAGTCATAAAATCATCAACATCTGTTGTAAGCTTAGGCATATTTTGTTAAACCTTCTGAGGATAGTTTAAATGTTTTCTTACATATGATTATTTAATTTTCAATTTAAAGACTGTGATAATCATACAATCTCTCTATTTTTCTAGCCAACATGCAAACTATATCATTGTGTGAATTTCAATAGCGGCCCTCTATTTAAATATTAATACTATTTAAAAGGTTGGGCATCACTGTTTTAAATCTATTTCGTACGTTGGTCCTCCAAATTAAAACAAAACCCCCAAAACAATCATCTTAGATATCCTGGCATAATAGTTGACCATTATCATCTCATAGATAAAACAACTACATGACCTGCTTTTCACACAAGAGCATCTTAATCCAAGTATTTAATGATTTCAAGTACTTACCTCGTGGCCCCTTGAAGAAGCAGTGCTTTGCCTCACTGTAACTGATTGAAGTATCGACCGTGAACTCTATCACAAACCCTCCTATGATATGGTCAAGCCAGTGATCGACAACACACATGATCCTATCTTCAGAGGCTTCCATTCTCTACACTAACTCCAAGGTCCAGACAATCGGATTGTCAAGCCTCCACCTTCCCTTATCGTCTGCTAACTTTGCGCTCCACTCATATAGTTCAACTGGGAAGGAATAGAAGAAGATTTTGTGAATTTCTATGTACAAATATCTGTCCAACCACTATTCCTTTGTCAATCATAGATTCCTGTTTTCTTGCATCATGAATTCATGGATATTTCTATCCAACCAGTCTTCAATATCCTTCTTAGTTAGATTCCAATGATGCGACATCGCACATCTCGTTATAAAGATCTTGGTCCCAGCAATGGAATGATTTGTTGGCTTGATGGATCTTGACCTAGGTTCAGTGTTAGTAAACCAAACAATCCCTAAACTACTGGCCCTTTTGGCATCATTCCATGGAGTGCGGACCGAAGTCCCACCCAAAGCAGTATGGGGGGATGCAGGAACCAAGTTTCCACACCCTAAGATGGTTGTGATGTCGATCGATAAGCCTTTAAGGCTTATCAATGTACTTTCTCTTCTGTCTCTTAGAACCTCTGCGAAGGTATACAATCGTCCTTTCTGCAACCCTAACCAGTGACTCAAGAACTTACGTACCTGTGTTACAACGTTATTGTATAATTTCCTGAAATATCTTAAGTGTTCACCAATTTTACCATGCAATTAAGATTATCTTCGTGTAAACATATATCCTTATTCGTGTTCATATAGCATATAGAAAAATATATATTCACGCATCAAATTAGCATTATAACATAAAGCTAGAACTTAACATAACATAATCACATGCAATCCATAGAGACAAAATACACAGTAATTTCATAATACTTCTCTTTATTGATTATTCAGATTTCCAATACAAACTCTATCTTCCTCGCACACACAGCTGCATGGGTCCACACACCCAACTGCAGAGCCTCTTCCTATTCTAAGACTCTCGCTCTTAGCTCTTCATAGACTCATCAAGAACTCTAACTTACTTAGAACTCTACTTCTCCCTCTTAGAATCTTATAAGACTCCCTTTTTATACAATCCTATGGTCCATGGACCAAGGGTAGATTTCTAAAGCGAACACAAGCTATCTAAAGTAAGGGCAGAAACCCTTTTTGACTCTTGATATCTTCATGCTACGCGGCCACAAAATGTGAAGAATTTACATTCCTTTATACAAAATTCAGGCTTTTTGCCCCAAGCTTAGGTTTTTAGTCGCAAAAATGACCCCAAGGGACCCATTCCCAACAATTTTCTATAATTACAGAGTGCTAGGACACTAAGCGCAGGAGTGTATGAGCCAGACATTCCTATCATGCTCGTATTATACCCAGTTTGACCACAAGATAGAATAATTACCTATATTGATAGCTAAAATGTAGGAGAAGGAGGCACAGTCTCAGTAACCTACCCAAAACCTACAGATGATGAGGGTAGAGCCTCGTGAAGAGAACCCCAATATTAATATCGTGTTGCGAAGTGGTATGATGATTGGTGATGATAAAGGAAAATATCTTGAAGAAGTTGTATGGGTCTGCAAGGCTCCAGAAAAACAATTTGGGTTTGATTTGGAGCATGCAAAGGAAATGTTCATGGATGCAAAGAAAAGCTTCGTTGAAGCCTCTACCTCAGGAAGTCAGGATAGACTATCCGAAGAAGTTGACCCCTCCATGCTTACTACTTTCTTGGAGACTTGCATGAAACTACTGCGTGATAGCAGGGTTGTGAAAGGATTATAGGAGTTGATAAATAAATGTGCTGGTAGGAATAATGCTTCTGATGGGCACCACGTGGTCAGAAAGATCAGCAAACATAAGATGAGAACATGATGCAAGATGAGGCTCACCATGCAAATAGGAGAATATGAGATGGATCAAGTTATTTTGGATCTAGGGTTAGATGTAAATGTTTTGCCTAAATATACTTGGGAGAAGATGGGGAGGCCTACACTGTAGTGGTCTCTGATTCAATTAAGAATGGAAATCAATAGAAGATTATCCCTATGGGGAGATTGCATGAGGTAACTGTAGATATTGAAGGTGCGAGTGTGTTCGCTGACTTTGAGGTAATAGAGATTGTTGATGACAACAATCCATATCCCATGATCCTTGGAATTGATTGGGTTATCGACATGAATGGGGTCATTAATTTGAAGAAGTAGACAATGTCATCTGAAAAGAAAATGCTCCATGTGGTAGTACCATTGGACCCTGTAGAAGGACCGCACTATACTGAACTAGTCCGTGGCTATGAGGAAAATGATGATGATTTGGATAATATCTATAAGATAACTGCGTGAGACCAAGATTGGGTTAATACCGACAACTAATGGACGAATTGCATGGGACCATAAAAGCTCCTGTACATTAGATTCAGATGAATAATTAGAGCACTGATAGAATAGGTTGCACGAATTATCTACCTACACTGTAATATGTATGACTAAATCATTGCACTATGTAACATCCGAGGCAAGATGTTTGCCTTATTATGATGGTCTAACCAATGTAGATAAATTTCTGGATGCATTTTAAATGGAAGTGCCTAAGAAGCATCGCTTCCAAGTGCTAGATTTGGCACTGCATGCTACTCTTGCATGGTGGTGGGGTACGCATAAAGACAATTTTGAAGAATGGCACAACTATAGGAGGATGATGAGGATGCGATTTGATCACCCTAATGTACAGTTGACTGGGAAGTATGATGGGAGAAATGATCCACTCGATCACTTGGCAAAGTGGACTAAGGTTTATGGAACGGAGCCACAGCCAGAGAGGGTGCATATTTTCTGTCACACCTTGGACATCATCCCTATTAACTAGTATTTGGAAATAGATCTTTTCCATGGCACCGTAGAATGGGATATCTTAAGAGAGGGGTTCATGAGGAAGTTCAGCTTCGAAGATAGATTTGAAAGTATTGATGAAGCGTTGCAGGAGGTTAAGGCAACAAGCTTCAGAATTTCGCAGGATCCCTTGGAATTGATTCAACTAAATTGGAGCACCCAGTCGTGCCATGCGCTAGAATGCTACAATATGACTACTGAAGAAGAGGTTGAGGATCCAATGAATATTAACATCCCCAAAGTAGAAGGCCACTGGGAAGTAGAGGGACTGTAGATAGAGAACCCTGACATCATGCGCCACTGAAAACTAAGCAGGTAAACATTGGTACAAAAGCGGAACCAAAGTTTGTGAATATTGGGGATTACTGGGATGTTGCTACACTCAATAAAGTCATTGAGTTGCTCCACGAAAATCACGATTTATTTCCCACAAAAATTTTGGACTTGAAAGGAATCATAGGCAATTTGGGAGTCATGAAAATCACTTGGAGACAGGACATGAAGCTTGTTAAGCAGAGGCCATATCACCTTAATCCAAAATACAAGGAAAAGGTCCACTTGGAGTTGGAATTTTTTTTTACAGTGGGTATTATTGAACAAATGGAGGAATCTGATTGGGTGAGTCTAATGGTCATCCATGAAAAGAAGTAGAAGGATGAAATAAGGATCTGTGTAGATCTCAAGAAGCTCAATGATGCTTGCATTCATGATCCTTTTCCAACTCCATTCAAAGATGAAGTATTGGATAATGGTGAAGGATAGGAGGCCTATTCATTCATTGATGGGTTCCCTAGATATCATTAGATAAAGATCATGCTAGAAGACAAAAGTAAGACCACCTTTGCAATAGAATAGGGATGTTTCCATTATACAGTGATGCCTTTTAGAATTAAGAATGTGTTGATGATATTTTCATGTGTGGTCATCGCAACATTCAAAGAGTTCATCACAAGTTCTTGGAAGTCTACTTCGATGACTAGATAGTGTATGGGCTAGTTAAGCACCATGTAAACAATCTGCACTTAATGTTGGATACATGTCGAAGGTATCAGATTGCACTAAACCTAAAGAAATGCTTGTTTTGTGTCCATTTTGGGATCTTGTTGGGTCATGTTATATGTAAACAAGGACTCAAGGTGCACCCTACTAGGATCACGATAATAATCAATTTGGAAGCCCCAAGGAGTGTTAAACAGCGGCGCGCTATGCTGGGCCATACTAGATATTATTGGAATTTCATCAAAAGTTATTCCCAAGTTACCGTGCCTATGGAAACGCTATTGAAGAAGGATTGTACATTCTATTGGGATGAAGAATTTTAGTGTAGCCTAGAAGTACTAAAGGAGAAAATGGTCACCATGTTGATCCTAGTCTTCCCAAATTGGAAAAAGGAGTTCCATGTGCATATACATGCCTCATGTATTGCGCTAGGAGCAGTACTGACATAGGCTAGAAAAGGAGAACTAGAAGAAGGATTTCCATGTACATGTAGATGCCTCATGTATTGTGCTACGAGTAGTACTGACACAGGCTAGCAAGGGAGAACTGGATCACCCCATAGTGTTTGTAAGCAAGAAGTTGTCTAAGGATGAAAATAATTACTCAACGACAGAGCATGGAGGGTTGGCTATGGCGCACGCGCTCCAGTCAATATGTAAACAGACCATACTACATTGAAGTATTTAGTCAATAAGCTTGTGTTTGGGGGGCAAATATGCAGATGGTTGTTGCTGTTTCAGGAGTATGATTTCGAGGTGACTGTGAAGCGAGGAAGGTTGAATGCCAGGCCAGACCATCTATCCGGTATTGAAACAGGAGAGGAACCTGCCAATTTGGAGGAAGGGATGCCTTACACATAGCTCTTCTCGGTGCACATAGTGGATAATAAATTTGTAGAAATTATCCAGTTTCTAACCACAGGGAAAGCTCCAAAGAGATATAGTAGTCAACAGAAGAAAGAATTCGTGGTGTGCACAATAGACTTTTCTGTAATTGCAGGCCATTTATATAAAATGGGATCAGACGAAATACTTCAATGCTATGTGCCCAATGTTGAAAGAAACAATGGCCTCATTGAAGCCCATGGAGGAGTTGTAGGAGGACATTATACAGGAAAATCAACAATGTAGAAGATTTTGCGCACTGGGTTGTGGTGGCCGAGGCTGCATAGGGATTCTAAAGCATATTCCATGGCATACGATGCATGTTAGAGGAAGGGCAAGCCATCCTGGAGGGATGAGCTACCCCTAAATTGGCAGGTGTCATTGTAGTCATTTGAGAAATGGGCAATTGATTTTTGAGGACCAGTTTAGCCTCCAGTCAAAAATTCGGGTGTGTGGTATATCATCACTGCGAATGAATATTTGACCAGATGGGTGAAGGAACAACCTGTGAAAGATTGTGCATGGGAAACAATAATGAAATTTCTATTCGAACATGTGTTGACCAGGTTTGGTTACCTGAAGGTTTTGATGAGTAATCATGGTACACATTCTCTCAATGAAACGATCAACACGCTGACAGAGGAGTTCCAGGTTTACCATCAGAAGAGTACGCCATACCATCCTCAGGCCAATGGAATGGTTGAGGCTTTTAATAAGATACCAGAGAATGTGCTGACAAAGGTTTGCAATGCACAATGGAATGATTGGGACATGAACGTACGAGTAGTGTTATGGGCCTATAGAACTACTTGTAAAAATCTTACTGGTTAGAAAAATTTTAGGTTGGTTTATGGTGTAGAAGTTTTAATGCCTATGGAACACGTTGTGCCTAGTCTATGCATCATGTCTTTCACAGGAATGTCGGACCACAGGGCCTTAGAAGAAATGCTAGCGCAACTAATAGAGCTCAAGGAAGATAGATTTTGGCTGGATTCCATCAGCAGGTTCAGAAGGGACGTGAGAAAGCTTGGCACGATCGGCACATCGAACTGTGCACCTTCAAGTTAAATTATTTAGTTTTATCATATGACAGTAAGTTTGATAAGTTTCCAAGAAAACTTTAGATGCACTGGCTCAGGCCATATGTTATCACGGAGATTACATATTTTGGAGCAGTTCAGCTCATGAAGTTTAATGGAGATCCATTTCTGGGAAGGGTAAATGGAAGTTGATTGAAGCCATACACCAAGGATCCAACCCAATGACTACATGATGGTAGCATAGTCTTAGTGTTCCAAGCAGCTGCAAGGAGGTGTGGGACTATAAACTACACTTCCCAATTTGTAGAGCTACGTGATAGGGGGTCTGCATAAAACATGATGGTGTCACAGTATCAAAAGAAGCGTGAAGGGAGCTGCACTAGAGGGGGAGAGACCATGCAGTGCAAGCCAAAAAGTAATCATTACAGTCACTATTCATGATTTGACTACTAGGAGATCGTTAAGAAGAGAGGGGGGGTGACATTTAAGGAATTCTCCTTCTGATTTGCCCGCAAGCACTAACAAGTCCATGGAGAAGAAGAAGAAGGATGCAGCAAAATAGAAGGTTCAGTAGTTGGCTGAGAAACAAAGGAAATAGGCCGAGGAGAAGGTTTGGGTGGAAGCAGAACACGCCGCTAAGAAGCAGGCAGAACAGGAAGAGCGCGGCTCCGAGTGGAGTGATAAGTCTCCTTCATCCCAAACAAAGGAGGAAGAGTATTTAGGGCGCCAGTGGTCAGGACAAGCAGAGCACTCCCTTGCAAGTGAAGCAGTATAGGGAGCAAGAAAAGGAAGGGCCGCAGAAGAAAACAAAAGCCACCAAGCCATCACTGGACCCAATTATTTTGACTGACAGCGACCTAGATGAAAAAGGTGATAAGGTGTGGGACACCATCGTAGAACTGCTACAGCAACTCGAGTAGCAACAACAATATGCATTGAGTGTTATTCAGAAGGATCTACATGAGTGGAAGATTTAGACAAATAGGATCGAGGTGGGCACAGGGCAGATTAGTGTTGCATCAACAAGTTTGGCACTGTGGACCACTCAAGCAGTAGAGATGGTTCGATCACTCGACCTTGGGACGGTCATTCTACCAGATGGATCTCTAAGCATAGAGGTGGTCGATGACAAGGCCATAGTGAGTTCTTTAAAGAAAATTGGCCTCAACCTCGCCACGCTCCTAAATGAGTACCTGCACACACTGTAGGCAGGAGTGATAGCAGAATTTAACACTCGGGGGTAGAGCACACTTAGTGTCATTAGTGAGTATAAAGTGAACACTGAAGATATGTTAATTGTGAAGTCTGAGGGGCTGGAGGCACAGAAGAAAATCTAGGTGCAGAATGACCAACTTGCAGCCATGGTGGTAGAAGTCTATAGAACAGTGCCCAAACTACAAATACTAGAGGAAGCGCCATTGGAGGAAAAAATCAAAAAGTTGGCTGCAGGTGTGCATGACGCCAAGATAGATGTGGCTAGAGTTCAGTTTTAGCTGAAATTGAAGATAATAGAGTTGTATTTGAAGTCACAGCCTTCAACTTTGTCAGAGGTCAGGGAATAGCGCAAAGCCACTGTGAAGGATGAAGTCACGATAATGGATGCCATGGTGGTAGATTACATCGCGTGTTTTGAGAAAGCAATGGAGGTAGTCACATCTTTGTAGGAAGATCCCACCCTACAGGCCTTGAATACAAAAGCTCTTGAATTCCAGCAACAGTATGATGAAGTCAGGGCAATGACACGGAACGTTGCTGCCGCACAACACCTTGCTAAGCTATAGGATGCGAGGAAGCTGCATCTATAGGTGGAAGCATTGTAGAATAGAGAGGCATTTCTCAAGGCCATATTCGGGCCTTGGTTATATGCGGCCTATATTGTCTCCACCAACATTCAAGAGAAATTGGCGAACTTACAAAGAACGCAACAGAAAATCTAGCAGGATAGTATAGGACTAGCCATTGAGCAGATTGTGGAGTAGATCAAATAGGGAACCATGCAGAGAGCAACTGAGGTAGCAGTGATACAAGAGGAGATGGGGGATCTTCGTAGTAAGATATATGTGCCAGTAGAGTGACTTGAGGATGAGTCACGATCTTTGTGTTGGGGGCCTGTTGGGATGGGGTCACGTAGGGTCAATTTTGGGGCAAAAGCCCAAGTTTTGTTGTGTAAATATGTAGAGTCTTTGCAATTTGTGGTCATAAACCACATAGATAATTAAAGAATCATAAAGGGGTTTACCATTCTTTTATGTAAGTTGAGCCAACTTGTGAAAATTTATCCATAGTCCATGGACCATGGGATTGTATAAATAGGTGTGTCTTAGGATGTCTAAAGTAGTAGAAGAGAAGTAATGTAGTTTGTTCTATGGGAGAAGTCTAAGAGCTAGCGAGAAGAATAGGAAGAAAGGCTCTGTAGCTGTGTGCACAAAGGCCTAGAGTAGAGTTTGCAGCTGAGTGCGTAAACCCCTGTAGTTGTGTCTATCTATCTACTTCTGTTATAAATGAATTTTATTTTATACTGTGATGAATGATGGGTGTATGAAATAATATTGTATTGATGTAAAACATTTCACAATTTGTATTGTTATATGAATGCAATTACTGCTAACTATTTACGCGAAGATTATCTTGTTGTATGTTGAAGTCATCGAACACTTAAGCTAATCCGAGTAATTACTGGGTTATAAGTAATCTTTGATGTGTGTAAGTAGTGAATTCACCTTTTCAGGGTCCATGAAAGATAGTTGTAAACATTCACAGAGGTTTAGAAGCTGACTAAAGGAAGTTATATCGATAAGCCTCAAAGGCTTATCGATCTGCGCAAAGGCATATTTAGGGCATAAAATGACATTACACTAATCTCTGGGTGCAGAAACTTGGTTCTAGCATCACCCCATACTGTTTCAGATGAGACTTCAGTCCACGCTCTGTGGATTGATGCCAAAAGGGCTAGTAGTGTAGGGATTTGTTTGGCAAAACTAACTCTGAACCTAGGTCAGGACCCACTAAGCCAATAGTAGCATTATGATTAATTATTGTGAGTTGATTGTTGATTCTGGCATGGATGTTAGTCTTGATAAAGGTTGATTTCAAATTAATAGATATGGTGTCTTGACCTTTTGAATGCGTGAATGACATGTGTGAGTACTTGCAAGGAAACATGCTTGGCTTTAGTGTCAAAAGGTGACAATTGATTTATTTATATATCTAACAGTTAGTTGATGTGATAACACATGGTAAGACTCAATTGTAGCAAGGTAAAAGTTAAAACAAAGGAATTGGGTGAGAATTCCTTTAGCTATGTTTGGAACCCACAATTCCAAATGAATGAGTGATTTGCATGAATACATGAAGTCTTCTTAACCTTGAGTTTGTATGAAATTATGTGGATATGTTCTATATTCATGAATATGTATTTGACAAGTATAATAGTTGGTTTCCAGTCATGGCTAGATTCGTTAAGGAATTAGAGTCCCTTGAGAGATTATATATGTACATGTTTAGTTACACTTCAATGTGTTGTGTACAATACAATAAGGTGTCTAGTATATTGTTATATTCATTTATAAAATTATATGTTTATGGTAGTATGATGCAGAGATTGCATGGAAAAAGAGATTACCATGAAATCTTGAAGAAGGCTTGGGTTGAGCTTTCCTTTGGAAGCATTGTGAACCATGGGGTTGAGTCATGGAGTCTATTGCTAGTTTGTGCTTTTAGTGCTTTTTGATTTGTTTGTACTTGACTTATAGTTTTGTTTATGTTTGGTGCATGGGCATTCCACTTTGTTTGTGGTGTCGTATTCTTATTGGTATTTCATGGTTTGCTTATTATTTGTTTCTTATTCTTTCCGTTTGTGTCTTGAGGGTTTTGGGAATTAGTTTGGCAAAGAGGAAAGTTAATGGAGCTTGGGGTGAGTTGTGTGGTACCCAATAGGTAATTTAGGACCTAGATGGAGCCCTATGCATGAGTAAAGGGAAGCTAAAGGAAAAATTATGATAGTCAATTGAGTTGGTTGGGTCCATTGGGATAAATGGACGGTGGCAGGACAATCATGAGAAAGGTAACATGAAAGGTAAGTTGAATAGATTTGAGGCATCATATGCCTTGGCTATGTTGGGAACTATTGATCTCAATGTTGTACATGTTGTGCACTGATAAATGGATTTCTCTTAACCTAGACCTTATGATATCTAGTAATTATGTTGTGATCATGGTTATGTTGATGTATATATATGTATACCTGTATGTAAGTATTTTTTTGTTTTATAAGGTCATTAGGAAACATCATTTTTTTATGCTAATGTTTATATCTATATATGTATGTATGTATGTTATTGTCTAACAGGGTCATCCAGAATCATTCTCATGGAGGAATGAGTGCTTCTACAGGTGAATGACATGAAGAGGTTCTTAGTCTTATGAGGAATCAAGTTGGAAGAGTAGCCTTGACATATCTATGAGGTTAATATAATGTGGATTTGAATTGATATTATGTGTTTATACTATGTTTTTGTTATGGACAGGTAGGGTTGAGGGATACATCAATGAAATGAAAGAAGTGCGATTTGCGACATGTCAAAATAAGCATGAATAGTGGCAAGACACTAAAAGAAAGGTTTCTTGGTAGAGGCAGTGTGTTGTCTCTAGATGTGCAGTACTACTATGGTGTATAGCTTGTACACGTTGTACATGTGGTGTTGTATACATGCGGTACGGTGTGTATGATGCATATGCGATGCTATGTACATATGGTGTTGTGTACATGTTGTATATGCTAGGCTATGTACATATTGTATATGTGTGTCATGTACTTATTGTTTATGTAGTTTTGTGTACAGATGGTGTTGTGCGCATGTTGGATATGTGGCATTGTGTACATATGGTTCTTTGTGCATGTTGCATTGGCGGTTCTGTGTACATATGGTGATATGTAAATGTGGTGTTGTGTGCATGATTGTATATGTGGTGTTGTGTACATGTTGTACATGGGGTGCTATGTGAAGGTGGGGTTGTGGGCACATCGTGCATGTGGCGTTGTGTGCATGTTGTGTTGTGTACATGTGGTGTTGTGTACATGCCATGCATGTGATGCGTACATGTGGTGTTGTGCATAGGTTGTGTAGGTGGCATTGTGTACCTGTGTTATTATGTACACGTTGTGTTGTGGACATGTGGTACTATTTGATGTCTATTGCATAGTCATTGTGTCATGTAATGTGTATAGTTGTGTTGTATTCTATGTATGTATATGTAATGTGTTGTACACCAGGTGTAGGTGTATGTGTTGTATTGTACATTGGGTGTAGGTGTATGTTTGTGTTGTACATTGGGTGTAGGTGTATGTATTGTGTGGTTTTGTATACCATGTGTGGATGTATGTGTTATGATGTACATTGTGTATGTGTATGTTATTGTAGAGGATAGAAGCCTTGGGTGCTTGTTGGGTTTGGTAACTGATCCGGTGAGGGTATGAAAAGAAGAAAGAAAGAAGCAAAGAATTGATTGAAGGATAAGTATTGGTATTTTATTTCATTTTTATTATGTATGTGATTTATGATTTTGACTTATGATGGTTACATGTGATCTATAATCCCCATTTAGGATGATTGCATGCGGTTCATGATTCTTGACTTATGATGGTTGATTTTTTACCTAACTAGATGTGATATGTTTATACATAATTATTTGGTAAAATATGCTAGTTTGACTTGTTGTGATAGGAAGTAAACAGAATGGCAAGTGTACCTTGTTGATAGGCCACCAACACTAGTAGAAAATGAGAAATTAGTGACTAAGTGACTAAAAAAGCTAGTCACCACAACCTTTCCAAGTGAAATACTACTAGAAACGAGCAGTTTTAAGTGATCTAACTAGAAATAACTAACATAAATGACTAATCTAGTCGTGGTTAAAAGATACAACTAGATAATAAGTAATGCAACTAAAAATGACTAATGTAAACTAAACTATGGTTATATTCTAATAAGGCATTTTTGAGCTATCTACAACTACTTGAAGTTTATTAGTAACATTATTCATAGAATTAGGTATATTTTCCACCTCCTTAAGGGTTAGTTGATATTCCCCTTATGTGTAAGCATCATGCTCTCTTTCCCTCTTTATATGAACATACCTGCTTAGGGAGGTATTTTATACTCTCATGTGATGGATCCTAATAACATTTTTCAAAATATTTTTTTTATAGTTTTTATTGATACTTTCAAGCCAAAATTATCACTTTCTAGACCTTCAACAATATTAAATATATGGCCTCTATCCGAAGAAACATCCTACTCAACAGTGGCAACATAAACAATTGACAAATTGTGAAAATTTAATATTAGGCTACTCTAAAATCTAAAATCGACCCATTAAAATTTAATTTCCCTCTACTCAATTAAAAAATTATTAAAATCTAATCATTTAATTTCCCACTACTCTTATTCCTTCCCCTCTACTCTTCTTCCTTACCAGGTGAGAGAGGACTCAAAGCCAATAACATTGAGTAGCTAGGAGATTTTGGAGTAAATATACTCTATTTCGTACAGGCTTCCTGGCAGACTTGTTATTGTGGTCCCTTTTAGGTTTGTAGTGCCAAACTCCTGAGCTACATCCTCCACAATATTTATACAATTCTATAGATGTAGAATGCTACCCAAGTCAAGATCGTATCATGAGAAACCAAGAAATAACCTCTTAACTAGATCCTCTGCCTGTAAGTAACAATACAACCCTCCTCGTTTTCAATTTATTGTAGCTAGGATGATTTATCATAGAGTAGGTGCCATTGTTTGTGACAGAACGTCTCTCTACTTCTACTCTTGCCTCAATAAGATAGTTCGCTCATCTTGGGTATGAGAATCAACACAAGGAATAACACCTAGTTAATGTGGACCACTCAGAAATAGAGGTTGAGATTTTCTCTTCTACGTACCACTTAGGAATGAACCCATAAATAATTAACAACCAAATACTTGCCAAAATTGATTTTCACTTGAACCCCTATATCCATGAGACGTGTATCTCAATGCTCTTTAAAGAAGACTAGATGGTGAGGGAGATGTGTCCTCTAACTATATGCAACAATATTTTATCCCATGTACGCCCTCCACCCAATATAACTTAGGAGATTTTGTCTCTTTCCCACTAAAATTATTCTTGGCCCCATGGATTCTTTATGAAAGTAGAATAGTTACATGTCTATATGAAATATCAAATATTGATGTATTGATTGCAGGTTTGCTATTTGATGCTCTTCCTCTATGCATAATCTCTTAACCACTACTCTTCTTCCTCACTAGGTTGGGAGAGGTTGCAATGCTCTTCCTCTATGCATAATCTCTTACCCACTACTCTTCTTCCATACCAGGTTGAGAGAGGTTTCAATTCTCTTCCTGCACATAATATCTTACCCACTACTCTTCTTACTTACCTGGTCAGGAGAGGGTTCAATGCTCTTCCTTTGCATATAATCTCTTAGATTCTGCAGTAGAATTCAAGAGGAACGTGTTGATCTTGTCTTGGGTTCTAGATTAGGTTGTAGAATCCATTTGGTAATGATGTACATGGTTTCGAGACCTCAAGAGGAACATAAGCCAAGAAGGGCAGTGCTAATAGCAAGGAGAGTGATTTTTTTCAAAACAAATCATATCGATTTGGTGAATCTAGACATGCATTTGAGAAAGTTATGTAGGGTATGGAAAAAAGCACAAACCCAAAATCCAAAGGAGGAGTAGGAAATTGACAAAAAAACACTATATGTCACAAGTATTATTGTCCAGGGCACATAGAGTGCCCTAGCATCAAGATAATAGATATTCACATCCATGTTCCCAATGCAAAATTGTCATCCTCATCAAAATTAGTTTTTTATTGCTTTATATGGAATTATTGGTGAAGAAATCATTGTGTTCATGAAATATATCATCAGAGGAAAAATCATTCCCTTAAAACACCAATCCCTAGGGTCATATACAGAGCCAGAGCCTCAAAGTTAGTCTCAAATTCAAAGCAACTTTAGTTGTCACAAGAATTGTAAGTTTATTGCATGTTGGTCTCTGCATTTGCACATTTGGAAGACTAGGCCTTAGAACTAAATGGGATATCCATGAGGTAATATACACACTAGTCCAATCGCTTTCATGGATTGTATTTAGGGTAGTAAATTGGACCCGAGAAGAAATTCAAAGTTACAACACATCCAAAGTCTCTATACCTTTGGTGGCTCATGAATTTCATTTTGAATACAATATTCTTGATCTATGCAATCATCGGGTTCACATCCACAAATCCTAATCCATATAGTATTCTCCCTCTTGATGACCATTTTTCATTGATAATTTTCCCTATCCATTGATTTTTGTTGGCATTAGCCCTCAAATAGATTATAGGAATCACCATTGTTGAAGAAACAAAAAAAACAAATTACATGAACCTCTTCTAGATGGTAGCACTATGGATCTTGGAATTGAGAAATAATTAATAACCCCTTATGCTACACCAAGTATTTTTTCAAGGGCTACATCATGATGGTTGAATCACGTATTGAACAAAGGTTACAAAAATTATTTGCAACTGAGAAAGGTTCCTACACTGGCACCTGGTGATAGTGTTGAAAATATGTTTGAACTTTTAATAACATAGTGGAACACCAACACCTTGTACACCTTACTTCTCTTCGATGATTTTGGACAAATATTGCACTTACTGCATCCCTAACCATTGCAAAAATGTGTGTGATGTATATTGGCCTAGTTTCGATACAAAAATTTGTCGATTTTACATCTAGAGATCAGAGATTTCCTTATGAAGGCTCTGTCCTTATTTTGATACTATTTTTTAGCAAAATACATTGAGGTTCTTTGTTTCGATAAATATAACTTTCAATGTCAAAAGTTGGGCATGCTAATAAGGTCTACACTGACCAAAACTTTATATATAAATGGTTTAAGATTGTCAATCTATGATAGGAAAGGTCACTGTATTGGAAAGATTGTAATTACATGGTTTTGGATGCTCAACAACTTTTGGATATGATGTTCCAACTTCATTACATCTAGATGATGCATCTACAAGTTGGGGCTACTTTATTAATCATGTTTGGGGTTTTGGGCATTTCTATGTTGTTTGGTGTTGTTTACATGGAACTAGTAATGGGCATTGTAGCTTGGGGATCCAAAAGAAATAGGAGATATCAGTTCCAATTAATGAAAATGTGTGATCTTCATACAAATAATGAGTGTTTGAATTATATGAGGTTATCAAACTTCAAGCATGGGAAGACAATTTCCAAACACATGTAGAGTCTTTTAGGAATTCTGAATATGAATGGCTTTGCAAAACTATGTATTCTATTTCATTGAATATAATTACTCTATGGAGCATGCCTTCACTTATTTTAGTAGTGAAATTCACCATATGGAGCACGACTTCACACTTGTTTCAGTAGTGATGTTCACCACATGAATTTGTGTAGGAGAAAAACTTGTAGCAGATAAGGTGCTCACTGCAACATCTATTTTCAAAATTCTTCAAGAACCCTTTAGGAAAGTTCCTCAAGATTTAATATCTATCTCACAAATAATGGTGTCCTTGGATAGACATGACATGTATATGACTGACGAGGATTTTGATCCCGAAGAAGTTCAAATGTTACCGCTAGGCAAAGAGATTTCTATTGTACTTGAAAATAGTACTTTCTTTTGGGATGAAGAGGAATCCAAATTCACTCTCTAGAATATCAACCTTGAGGTTTGAAGTGGATCTTTGGTGGTACTTTTTCACACAGTTGGATCTGGTAAGTCCTCTTCACTATCATCCATTCTTAGGGAGATGCTAAAACTCTCTGGCGTGGTATAACTATTATCCTTACTATCATATTTACTTCCATCTCCATCTTCCTCTTTTAGTCTTCCACTACATTAAAATTATGTAATTTATAATTTGATAACATTATCAAGATAATTGTTACATAATTTGTTATAATTTCCTAGTCAAAATTAGGCTAATAGAGAAATCAATGCAAACTGACTTGTTGGCAAGTCAAACTTGCTTCTTGGCTAGTACAAAATTGCCATTCTTATCATAAACCATTAACCCAGTTTTCCTAAGTTTATCTTGTGTTTGAGCTAATCACTTACTCTCTGGTCTCACCCAAGTTTTCACGGAGCCAAATTTTTTAACTATAAGAACCAAAAGATGGGAAGGCTCCTCCTACTAGAGAAATGTGAGATTGAAATAGGTACAAACCAAGGACAAAGGTATATTGAAAATTAGAAACGTGTACCCATTAGAAGTTTTGATTTTGAAGGACTCATATGACTAGTTGTTCTTAGCACGTGAAACTTAATTTATTGGAAGATAACTAGATGACATAAACGATAGTCAGACAAAATAGAAACGATAGCTGACTTGAAAACTTGTCACTTTAGAGGTATAATAGACTTGTTTGTTGTTAATTAATGATTCATTGATTCATAAAACATGATTTGTTCTCTCGGACTTCTTTCCCTCATTCAAACTAAATAGTTATATTAGATTGAACTCTAGTTCTCACCAATTTTGTGAGAAATCACTTAGATCTAGGATCTCTGTCTCTTTAAGAAACAAAATAATTTTACTAGGGATGAAACTTTTGCAATGAAATCCCTTACTACTTGTATGGAATTTTTAAAACTGACTTTACATTTTGTTTGTGCATAATTTCAACTATTTTTTCATCTCTTCTCAGCATTCTTTACCTTTTCCTGCCTCTTTTTCCTAACTAAAACATTATTTTGTTGTACCTCTTACCTTGCAGTTCCTTAGCTTAATTTATTCCTTCTTTAACTCATAGTTGATGATGGCTTCCTCTCTCTTGTTTTGCAACTTTATTTATATATATTTATTTTTATTCCAATCAGAGTTGCCTTCCAATTTCACTTCATTATCTTATAGGGGTTTTCCTCAATCCTTCACTTTCTTAGGTTTTCTTGCTTAACCCGTTCTCCTTTTTTCATTCTCCTCGCATCTCAAATAATTCTTTCCTTTAGCAATTAGGTTATGGAGAGGTAAGTAGTAGGTCTATATTCCATATTCATGGCAAGACTGACACTGAAGGGTAACCATTTCATAATCTAAAACTTGTCTCTAGGTAAAAACATTGAATTTCAAAGGAAGCCCTGGTGAAGATCCATTTCCAAAAATAATAGTACAAGACATGTGACCAACTATGGGAGGCTTCATTTTTAGGTACTTTCTTAGAAAATTTCAAATACTTTTCAAGGTTGATTCATACCAAATTTGTGCTAACAAATATTGGAGTCAAACTCAAAATGACATAGTTTCAAAATTTTCTTTGAAAGGATTGAAATTTGAAATTCGTATGCCATGGTTTCAACCAAGTTTTTCCTTCCACAATTAACATGGCCTAACTTTCAGAACAACTAGTTTATTTTCTTGTATCAAAAATTAGAATAGAGAAACCCATACCATAGTATTGTATATTCATACAACCAAGATTTTTAAACACCAATCAAAATTAGTACTAAAATGAATTAACCAATGCAAAAATATAGAGCTTTGGACAACTATAAGCTTCTAGACATGTAGATCTGATATGTGCACAAAACACAACAATGACAGAGCACTCACATAACAAGAAAATGTAAGATAATAATTGTCACAAATATGCGCATTGTACTATTTTAGTTTGACTCATCCAAGACTCTTTTGTTGAGCCTTTTGGAGTCTTCTCTAGCCCCCACACTCACTAAAAAACTCACCAACAAACTCACCACTTTCTAAACTCACCATAAAATTTCCATACTCATTGAGAATCGCATATTTTTGGGCATTGAATTTACTGTATTTTGAGGTTCATTTGTATTTATTGAGTCTTTCCCAAGTCAGTGAGTCATGTCAAGTCATTGAGTTTTTTTTAGTCCTAGGCTAGCTAAGCCTTTTTCAAGTTTGAGTGTGACAACATTGCATTGTTGTTAGGGTTCTGCGACCACCTTAACTTCCATAGTTAGTGGAATAGATTATTAATGTATTAACAACCATATTTATTAAATAAGGCTCTACACAGTAGTATAATGTGAAATCAATAAATGTAAGTGAACTTGTTAAAGAAGGTTTATTAGTTAGTGGTTGAGTCCTCATTAATGGAATTCCATTAGGTGGTTACAGTTTTAATCAATTAAAAACTATATATATAGTAGTAGAATCTATGTAATGGGCTATTAAGTGAATATTGTAATATTTGGAGCTCCTCGTGTTGGAGGTTTCCCCCTAGAAAAGGAAAGTGAACATTGCATTTAGTTTGGACTATCAATAAAGGATTGCTTAAAGTGTTAATTTCGAATTTTAGTTATATTATTTTATTTTCATAGTTGTGTTCCATCTATCTTATTTAATTTCTTCCTGCATTTATATTATGACCTCTTTTCTCTAAATATTCTATTTCAAACAATAAGAAACACCACAAATACAAGTGGTCTCATAGTACTTTCTCATGCCAACACATGTTCCAATTTTAGAAAAACATTATTTAGGTTAGAGATGTGTTTCAACATCTTCAAATAACACACATATCTATCATTCAATGGCGAAGCCTATAATTAGGGAAAAATACATGTAGAAAATAATAGAGGCATCACCTTGTTGAACACCTTTGTAACATCTATTGGCACCCCTTTAAGTATCACTGCATCAAATAACATCTACATATGGAATTATCTTCCATGTTCCTCTAGGTATATCAAAATACCCCTTGGTACACTTGAAACCAACCTTACGTAAGCCTAGTAGTCATCCTATTGCCATGAGTACATGGAGAATAATACTTGGGAGATAAATATCACATACTAGGTAATTGGGTAGTATGACTAAGGGTATTATCTATTGCCACTAGTTGGTGCCATGAAAGATTCCATTGAGTACTATTGATGGAAACCATAGGTATATTAAGAGCTATAGAACTTGGCACTCCTCTATCCTTAAGACCCTATAAATCCTTGCCTCTTCATATAAACCATAGATTTTTCAACACAAGTAACAAAGTTCCTACACATTCCATAGTATCAAGACTTTTAGAATTTCATCATTGTAGTAATACTCCCCTCAAATTGAAGATATATGTATAGGGCCTACCAATACTGTTACAGGAGACCTAGCTCAACAAAATCCTTGTGCAACATTGATTGCTGTGGTGTCACTTTATAATAAGTAATTTTTCATTTTTTGTGGACCAGCTCATACCATTACTCATGGCTCTTAACAAATTTATTTTGGTACACTCATTGTGTTAGGCTAAAATTTGGCTAACCCCTTTGATAGACCCAATGGTCCCATGACAAACACCCATAGCATGTCGGTCATGAGGAAGTATAGAAAATAGTTGAGCTTTTTGCCTAGTCAATTATCAAAATGGAAACCAATATGTCTTCCCTCACATTTCACATATCCCCCATTTTCAAACCAATAACCCTTTTTCAGAAGATTTTCCATACAATGGTAGTCGATTATTTCTCTAGTGGTTGCTTTGAAACCTTTGAGCATGTAGGAATTTATGTTCTCTTGAAAATTCATGTAGAATTCGAAGAAATCCATGGTGATAGGTCCTAGTGTTCTTACCCATTCATCACCCAAAGAAATATCACATGCACCAATTTCAATGGAAAACATGTGGCTTCCTTGTGAGGGAAGACATACTCGTTTCCATTTTTATAATTTAGGGAAAACTTCCTTGCAAGCAAGGAGGAAGAGGTGAGAATAATATTAGGTGACAAGCGGTAAGTGGGAATGTATCAAAATGTATTTGTAAACATCTAATTGCAACTCCCATGTTTAGGAGACAAACAACCATAAATGACCCCATTAATTTCTCCATCAATTACTCCATTAATTAACTTCATTATATTTTGTATTTTATGTACTACAATATATCTGCATTTGTGACATTCCTCTCTTTTAGTCTTCCTTTTATTTTTTAAATGCCACCTATATTAATTCAAGGAAAAGGAGAAATTAGCTACACTTTTTATCATCATCTTATATTTGTAAGTATTCTCATCTTTGTTTGTAAGAACAAATAATATATGGAAAAAATATTTCCATCTTCTAGCAATAATGTGATTTATTATCAAGTGATTAACACAAGCTATTGTGCATCTTTGACCCATCCATGAAGTTAATGTGAGTTAGGATGAGTTGAGGTTGGTAACTTGAGTTAATTTTCCAATTGAAGCAAGAGAAGGTTATTTTGGTTGCCATTATCAATGACCATATATGTTATTTTGTGCTTGATTTAACAATTATGTTGTGTGTGGAGCATGATTGTTCAGAGGTCTTTGTTTCAGCCGGATGTATACCCTAGGAAGTTTTGTACACCCCTCCAC
>APFE030983912.1:44007-76623 GCA_000404065.3 Pinus taeda
TTTTGTGCGTTTTCTGTGTTTATATTTCTGCAATATTTTATGTGTTCCATTGCTTCATAATATATAATTTTCTAACAAATTCAATGTACAAAGAACTTCCTTGATGTTGGAAAGACTATCTTTAGGCATTAGCATCAAGTTTGGATCAACGTAGGTGGGATTGTTGACATCAAACTCTAAGCATCTAACCTCTCAATAATTCTTAGAAAGGAAGTATTTTTCCTTCTAGAGCTCTTTAGCCTAAATGTTTGACATTCCTCATTGGAATGGGCAAGCTTCCTATGATAGGTGTCATATTTATTCTTCCCACAGTGGGTAGAGGATACATAATTGTTTTATCCTTTGTGATACCCAATATTGTTGGTCTCAGTAATTAGTAGAAAGAAAATGAGGATGAAATTCCATTCATCTAAAGGAATTGAATGGTCTTATGTAGCCTGGCTTCAATATTGGAACCAATTTGCAATTTTTCATAAAATGCTCCGTGGAGGAAATAGAAGAATCTCTAACTTCTTTCTAATACGAGGGAACAACCCACAAAAAAATTGGTGTAGAGTTTATATTTTGGTCCCTTTGAAACTCTACCTTGAGTTGGGAGAGAGATCCATATCTGGCTTTCCATTCCTATAAAGATATGGTCTCCTTGGGTAATTTTGGTCGAATGAAATATTTAGACTTTGAGGCCACTTTTTTTCTTCATTTTTCCATTATCTCCATTTATTGACTCCCTACTTTATAGGTACCCTTGAATTCCACCCACCCCACAAGGAGGAGAATAATGAATCAATCAAGGAGGACATCTAATGGTAATACATTCTAATCACCGGGTTTTCTCCCTCACAATGTCTTAGATCTAAGCTAGCATTTAACGCTAAGATTTTTTTGCAACTTAACAGTCGTTTGTTTATCCAACTACACATGAAGGCACTAATCCCATGGACTCAACATTCCCCTCTTCAACTAAGATCGTGCTCCTACCATTTAGGTTTCAATATATGTATCATTATATCCCCTAAGAGGACAACATTTGTCATCTCTCCTCCTTCTAGGAGGTGGAGACTAAAAATCACTTCATGTTTCAACTGCCCCGTCTACTACGAGATCCTAGGGAGATTGTATTGCTTCTATAGAGAATCTAGCGAGTCCCTTGTGACCTTTTTTCTAAAACTGAAAACATAGATGCTTACCCCAATAATGCAAGTTGTATTTACTATTAGACAATGTGCCCTACAAGGACCTTCAAGGCCAATTTGGTTGACAACTCCACCTCTCAAACATCAAAGGAATGAATAGAATAGATATAGAGTGTCACTAGCATGGAAAATGATAGATTATTGAAATAGAGGCCATTAACATGAGATATCTGAAACCATTGCATCCCACTGCTCTCCACATATGACATAAAGGGACTTCTCTCCACTTCATCCCACTGCTCTCCACTATAGCAATCCTACTGCAACCTCCTTTAGAGATTAGGAGACTTGGATAGCACCATAGCATGCTTGAAGCTTGAAGTGTGATGGTTACTCTTGTAAAAAAAAATCATGACAGTCTTGACGTGGATGAGGACTATAGCTCATCTGAGTTTGAGTCATCACTTTCTTTAATGTTTCACTACCCCAAGAAAGTTGTGGATGACATGAAAATAATTATGTATGACAACCATAAGTGAATGTGGAGTACAACATTGATGAACTGTTTATATACTCATGGAACAATTAAAATTCTTTTGACTACTTTTGAAGCAACAAGTCATTCACATTGCACAATACCATTTATGTCACAGCAAGGAATGGAAACAGAAAATGATAAAGGTATTGAAAATAAGAAGCTAGAGCATGTACCTTGATTATTAGAGGAATTGTGAAGCTATTGCAGGCTTTGGAGTACCTTGTGAATTATTCTTTGTTGTTAACTGTGTCCTTTGCATCAAAGTTAGTGCAACCATTTATTGTAGGTTCCATCACTATTCCAAGGGATCCAAGGATTTTTTTCCGCACTCTAGAAGCTCAAGTTCTCAATGTTTTTCTACCTATCTAGAGTGATCCATTGTTTTGTCACTGTAGTCCATTTTTTACTATCCTTGTTGTTTCAACTATTACCCATGTATACACTTCCATAGGTGATGCTAAAGGAAGTATAAATGGTATTCTTGGAAGCACAGGCCAATGATTTAGACGTCATCCACATGACGAGGATTCCATTTCCATGATGGTTGAGATGGGATTTCTAAGGTCCAGAGCAGAGGAAGCATTGAGGAGTGTTGAGACAACTAGTGTTGAACTTGCTATGGAGTGGCTCTTTCGTCATCCTGAGGAGCCAATGCAACAAGGTGATGAAATTGCCCAAGATCTTTCCTTGTCACTGGGTAATTATGAGGTTCCCAAAGACAATGACAATGAAAAAGGAAGAGTTGTTTCTTATGAAGAGAAGCCTTTAGAAAATTCTCCCATTGAGGATATATTAACTACATGTATGAATCTATTGCAAAGTACAGATGCAATTTCTTTTTCCATGACTAAACTGATTGTGACTTTTTGCAACTGAATCAAAGGACAATACCTTATGAAATTTGTTTCACTTCTTATTCAACAACTAAGGCTTTGTAAGGTGGATGGATTTGAAAAAGGCATTAGTCCATTATCAACTGCTTCTCATATTTTGGCATTAATTTTGAGTGAATACAACAATAATAGAGATATAGGAGCCATGAATGGACTTGTTGGTATACATTGTACTGATTGAAAATTTTATGCCAAATAACCTGATAGGGGAAAAGTTTCACTTCCCAAGTGGGTGACTGCGTTATTGCTCATACTTAACCATATGCTGCAATGTAAACTTCAGCTTTCCTTAGATGCCCAGAACACTGGTGCTATGGGAGGAACTTCACTTGTCTCTGGTTCTAAAAATACAACTTTAGTTGGTGCAAGTGTTGTAGATAAAAATAAAAAGTCTTCCTTCGATGACAACATTAAAGGCAATAATGCATTCATGAAGATCTTGGGAAGTACTTTGGGATACATGACAGCAGAGGAAAAATAGAGTAATGATTATATCTTCAAAATATTTGCAACTACACCTTCCAACAGTTACAATTCACTTGGTTCTTCAGTTGTGTGTGAATTACAAAGTCACATTCCATGGTAATGCAGTTTCTTGAGAGAGGTGGATTGTCTTCCCTTTTGAGCCTTCCCATAAGTTTTTCTTCCCTAGGTTTTGATAGCATGGCAGCTACTATTATACAACATCTTCCTGAGGATCTTCATACTCTTTATATTTCTATGAAGGTAGAGATACGACAAACCCTAATGAACATGTTAAGTCATCACGATGGTCATGTTTCTCATTGAACATTCTTGGCATCTATGGGTCCAATCATTTCTTGAGATCCAACAACTTTTTATGTAGGCTCTTGGTATGGTTTGTCATTTACAAAATTTGTGGGGTAGGAAAAATATGATTTTGTGAAAGGAGGAGGATAAAGAAAAAGGTAAAGAGAGGGATGCGAAGATGATAACTTACAACGAAGTGAATCTCAACAACAAAGCGAAGGTAAAGAGATCATGTTCAATGAAGCGAAGCTTATTTACAACGCTCGATTACTAAAGCTCCTGTAAAGTTTCCCATGAATTTTACCTGGCCCCAACTCTATTTACATGCATGTGTGCCAAAATAAGCATGTGCACATGTGAAGACAATGTCATTGGAGTGACTAGAACCCTGGTGGGGGTAGTAACAACCATACTTTCACTAACTTGGCAAGTCATTGTTAGGCTATCATGATTTTTGGCTAAATCTAGACAAAAACATGTTTTTTATTCTAAAAGAGGCGGAATATTTTTTAATCCATAGTTTACACATGATGAATCTATTGTGTTCAAGATATACACTAATCTTACATGATGCTTTATTGTGGATCGAAAGGCTATGAAAATTACAATATAATGATGGACTTTTTATTTGTACACTTGTTTTAACATATATAATGTGCAAAATTGTTATAGTTGTGATTGATTGTGTGCATTTTTCTTGATATATGTATTTGTTATTGTATGCAATTTTTTTTGTATATATTTGGTTGTGATTGCCTGCATCTTTTTCATAAAGATGGTCAACAATATGCTATTTATTCTGAAAGAGTTGGAGTTGTTGTTCAATCTAGTTTCCACATGGTGTATGCATAGTGGTTAGGATATATGCGAGCCTTAGAGTCTGCTTTATTATGATTTGAAGGGTTATGATAGCTACTAAACAATTGTTGTAATTTATTTATTATTAATCTTCTTTTCTTTATATTCTGTGATTCCTGTAAGTTAAATGCATCTTACTAGTTTAATCATCATTCATCTTGCATGTGTAGTTTTCATTGAACAATAGTGATATCTAGCAATAATAAGATTTAGAAAGATATGGATTTGCAGGGCTTGAAATAAATTATTTTGACTATTTATTTCATTTGTTTGTTGCTAGTAGAATTGTGTAATCAAAATAAATGGGTGGTTTCTTTTCTTATATCTTGTTTCTCTGTTTTCCTAGAATCCTTGTGGCCACAATTTCTACTTGAATTTCTTCTAGAAATGGATGGGACAAGGGAAGAAGAACTATTCAAAATTCTGATTTCCTATTCCCTCCAAAATTGCCTCTGAGTCCATAATCAATGCAACCCTTGTAATAGTTATCCATATGGAAAAGGATGCAACAAATGCGGGTGAATCCCAATATATATCTCTAAAAGTTTATACATTCATGTAGAATTAAGACAATCCTGTTAAATCTTTTATGACTGAATGTGCAAAACGCAAGGGTTTATCAAATGTAACTAGTGGATGAATTTTTGTTACTATTCCACTAGTTCCCTTCGGTCCAATACTTCCAAAGAATGATCCAGAACAACATCAAGGTATTCTTGTGGGAGAATGATAGGGAGACAGAATGTAATGCAGACAATGGGGTGTTGATCTTCCTCATGTTTGTAGCATAATCTTGCAAAATTCAAATGTAAAATATTTTCTCAAGTGAAATATTTTGCAAGTGTTTGAAGGTATATACTTATGGCTGAAAATATCTTTCCTTCGCTTGAGAATATTTCCCAGATGGTTGTTGTTGTGATGTGCACCACGTTTCCCATGCAAAATCAAATGGATATGATATGGATTGGTATATGATTTTGTAGTTGGGAGCAACAATGAATGATTATTTAATTAAAAAATGTTATAGCAAGCTTTCTCTTCTCCTTCTTCTTAACAAGAACACATTTTGTGGGAAAACGATGACTAGAGGAGCTAAAGATTACCTTGGGCAGGGCAAGTAGTTGTTTAGAGGAAAATTTATTAAGCCATGCTGATAATCCTCATCAAGGTACATGACATGGTTGATAAGAACTATCTACAAAGGTGTTCGCTGATGGTAAGTGTTGTAACTGTTATTTATAATTTTGGTTAATTGTTCCTGCAACCTAGGCCATAATTTTTTTGTGAACCAATTTCTTTGTACGCGTTACACATATAAATGGTTTTGTAACTGGCATGGTTTCTAGTGAAGGAGTCATTATGTACCCAGTAATGGACATTTTTTGTGGTTTTATTCACTTATCCCTAACCCTAATTTAATAATCTATGTTTTCCTTGTAGTTTTCATTTTATATAGATCAGGCCTTAATGTCATTGATTATTGATGTCTTGCACACATAATGGGTTATTGGGTGGTGGTTTGTGTTCTGGATGTTGTTACACTTTATGGAAAAATGTTACTCCTATAAACCATATAGCATTTATTATGAGATATTGTGATTTTTTAGATTCACTAAAATAACAAAGTTACAGTGCTTAATGGATATATACGTAGGAATGATGACTTACACTATATTGGACTAGATACTGATGTAAAATCATGTCTTGACCACAACCTGTTACATAGTAAATATTTTAGTAATTATTTGTAATAAAATATGGTATTTCATAATAGCATAAGTTCATCTTCAGGATGTTGTGGGGGCATCATTTACTAGGAATATTATATGCTACGTTTGCATTTGCAATTTCCATTAAATTTTAGGAGCCATTTCACTGTTAGCAACTTATAAATGGGTTGGAAGTGATGGTTATTTGGGTTTTCTTCCTACAAGATAATTCCATTCTCTTGAACTTACATCCATAAGTAGTTTCTAGTGCCACAATTGATTTCTAAGTTATGGTTATAAAACATGTGTAGGTTCTGGTGGTGTGTGTGTTGAAATGGACAAGAAAATTTCTTCAATACAAATGAATTGAGTTGTACGCCCTGTTATCAGTGTAGAAACTGAGAAAAATGAAGAGGTTGGAAGTATGCGTGATTCTGAGATGGTTAGATTGGATTATTTAAAAAATTCAGATGCCTCATTTGTGTCAAAGCAATGCCAAAATAGTGAGACTTCTATACAGATGCAACCTGAAACTGTGATTCCAGGGTAGTTTGGCAGTTAAGATGATTCACGTAGGTTGAAGGAAAATATATTACAGAGGTTGGAAAATCTTGAGTTATAGATTGATCTGACTAATAAAAAGTATGCAAAATTCAATGTTCAACCTGAAGTTCATTTCTCATCAAATGTCCCATTGAGAAATGACTCAATGGTGGATGTGGCTAGAAACTTAGTCATGGCTGAGGTTCAATCTGGTGTGCATACCCTGGGATAAAAGGATGGTGTGGGACAAATTATCTATACCATAGAGGTGAGGGAAGCAAGAAGGGAAGTGGTTGATGATCAGATATGCATGTTATCCTCAAGAATTTAGGAAAACTCTTTATGTCTACATAACAATACTAATTCCAAGTAGTCATCATTTGAAGTTCACCGTTCATTATGTTTTGAATATTTTCCTACGATTTTTATAAAAATTAAAGGAGAGGATGGAATCATCCAAGAAAATGGATGTAATTCACAAAGAATCAACCTTAAAGTAAATTAATAATCACCAACTTCATTCTCTAAACCAAGGGAGATGACAAGAGTAACTGACTCTAAGGAAGTTAATGCAGATAATTTATTAAATAATGCTAGAGGAAAGTTTTCAAACATTCCTAGCAAACCTAGGGTTTCAATTAAAACTGATGCAAGAGAATGTTGGAAAGTTTTATATAATGAAAATTGGGAGCATTTTGAGCATACCTCCAAAGTATTGGCTAATCATTTTCGATATGCTGAAGTTGAGTCTGGTAGGGTGCTTGTGGAAAGTCTAAGGACATGTTGATTCAGGAAGAAAGTATAGAAATAAAGGAGAGAATCAAACAAAAATTGCAGGACATGTTATTAAAGAAACAAAATTGCAAGATTTAGGGAGCAAGTTTTTGCTCTTAGGTATCACGCGTTGACGGAGACATGGAAGCACGAGTAAGCAGGGATTTTTCAGTCAAGTGATCATTTAGAAGGTGTTAAAAGGTATGATATTGACCATAGAAATTGTAGATTAATACCTAGTCAATGCACATCTCATCGATCATGTCTATCTGGTATGATTTATATTTTCAAAACTATTGTGATTATGTGTTCGTTATATTCTCTAAATTGTTTGAATCACTAAATTGAAATTACTTTCATTTGAATGGAGGAGGTTTTTTTCTTTTGGATATGTTTCTTTTGATGAAAAGAAGGTGCTAGCTTGTCCTAGGGGGAATCTAACTCTGGTAGGGGAATATGACCACCCCCACTTTACCAACTAGCTAAGCCACCATTGATAATGGTAGAAGATTTTCTTAGAATTGGTTGTGGTTTTTGATACTTGTTGGTTGGAAAAAAGTGTCGTAAATAAGTTTGATTTAGGAGTAGAAAATATCAACTATCTCAATTAATTTTTGAGGAGACAAAGGAAGAAGCATAGAAATGTATTTACAAGAGATGATTCGTCACATGTCAAGATCATTCTCTTAGGATATGATATGTGTAAGTTACATGCATAGTTTTGTTTTCTAATCTTTTAATAAATGTTTCATCATATGTCTAGGTTCTTTGTTTCATTATTATTTAGTTCTTTGTGGGTGCATTGCATCTTTAAGCTCTATGATGGTTGCAATTGGCTATGCATGGTTGTTGGAGAATTCAACAGCCCAAAAAATTTGGTATCTAGTGCCTATCATCAATGCAAAAATATGGCTATTCCACTACTCTGGATTGGATGCTCAAACCCTCTTATTATGTGATGAGGTAAATCGGAAACCTAACATTCCTTATAAGGTAGGAGATATGATTGTGACATCCCAATCGATGATTCTATACTACATTATTTTGCTCCTCTAAATAAAATTTGTAGGCGTAAAGAACTCCATATAAAGAACTTGGAAACACAACCAAGTAGTTATATTTTTCCCATGGTACTATCCAAACAAAGGTTAGAATATCAAAAATCAGCTTAGAAGTTCAAAACAAAATTGCAATTAAGTGTATTATTTTAACATCTTTTTCTTTATGTTTATCTTGAATGCACCCATTGGCTCATGATAGTTTCAAGCTTTTCCTTCTGGTACAAATATCTTCCTATTACCACAGTTGAATGATGAATCCTCAATCACAAATTGATTTCCTTGCTATCATATTTGAATTTGACTTTGTAAATATTTTGAGTTACCTATGGCAGTCATTTCATACATTTCAATTTTTTCCTGAAAAGGCTCTCAAGGAACTGTCATTCCCATTAACTCTTCTAAATAGTAGCCATGATACTTCTATACATAACTTCTGCATTATATTTGGTGTCAGTTGTGAATAAAGAAAACTTGGTACCTAGTCAAAAAATGTTTGGAATGAGAGTATAATGATTCTAAACCTAGGATAACTCAATCTACTTGAAAGTTATAGGCAGAAATTCTCAAATATGAGTGGTGTTCAATTAATTTCCTATGAAACTTCCTCTCCATTGAATATGTCATTAAAATTTTAGTTCTCGCATGATTTACCTTGTTTATTTCTCTAAATCGTCATGCCTATGTGGCACATTCTAAAATCTATTGAACATTATCTTGATTTACTTATTCTTAGTCAAGACTACTGTTGAAGTACTTTTTGTTAGAGAACCTAAATAGGATAAGTCATTCATCTAGATAACAAATCTTTCTTTCCAGAATGCTTCCAAAATGACAAATTGACATATCGTGCTCTCTTGTAGACCATTCCATTGCAAAAGAAACCATACCATTTCCATCCGATTGAAATAGTTTTCTTCTTGTACTTAAAGATGTATCAAAACATTATTCTATATTTATATTTGAAATAGGTTTATTGAAAATGAAATTATTTTTTCTAATTATGAAATGATTCTTACACAAAATAATATCCCCTATAACTGATACCCTACCTAAAAGGAACTAAGACGTGATGATGCATCAGGCATGCAAGATTATCAAGAGTTTGATATGCTAAAGTGACTTGGCATAATTGTTTCTTATACTCTACCTAGTCGTTTACCTTGTTAGTGGAATCATAGATCTATTCCAGTTCTTTCAAGGAGGACTCAAGGTGCAGTGGTGAATGATTAATTTTGTTATATTATTTAATTCACTTGTGATTTCTTCCTCTTATCCATCAAGAAATGATGTTGTACATGAGTTTGCAAGTGTAACGTCAATGAAGGAATAAAATTAATTAAACATCTTTATTCCCTTTCATGACATGTTATATTCCACTAACTATGAAAGGAAGGAGAGCGTTCAAGGATGAATTGAAGATACCTTTAATTCATATGGAATGAGGAGGAAGGGAAGGCAAAAAAGAGTATTAAAAATTAAAATATTAACAATAATTTTAAAAGATCTAAAAATATAAATTTCTCTTTAAAGATACAAATTTTAAACAATAAAACTAAACTGCATGATCATCAAAATAAATTATTAAGAGATTAGAAATGGATCTCATTAATTTTTACTTTCCTTTTCCTTGTGGATCTCATCCTGTTGTACTTTTCCTTGTGCTCCATCGATTCCATGTCCACAAGAAGTACAATAGATTCCAAGATTCAGTTACATGAAGCTAAAACTGTTTTTCCTTCATGGAGTTCACATGGACATTGTTGGGGGTCTTGATTAACGTGGAGCTTGGAGCTAACTTCTAAACTCCTAATGAAACAACCTTTTGGCTCCCATCTTCTCCCATAATGTGGTAGTGAGGGAATGGATCAACTCTTTGATTCCCTATAAGTAGTTAGATTTTTGGTGACTTGGATGTTCAAGTATTGTAGTTGAGGGATTCATTGATGTGGATCAAGAGGCAACACATCTTCCAAAAATTTTGTCTTCTAACTCCAAGTAAATCGTTGTTGATCTATCAACCTAATATCCTATGTGGTAGGCCATTGCATGGTTAGTTTTGTACATAATTCTCCCATGACTCAGGTCCCGCTTCTCAATGGTATCATGTTCTTATCGATGTTGGTTTAGAAGGGGTGTGGGATCTTGACGAGAGCCTCATGACGCCATGTGGATGTGAGCTATCTAATCTCTTTAGACCAAATAATCTAAACACTGCCAGGTTCTAACAACACCCAAACAGAATGGGATGCACACACCCTCAATGGAATATAATCGAATGGTGAGAGTGAGATATTTTGACACCTTCTGTGTGTCTAATCCCTACCATCTAGCCTCTTCCATATCCAGTACCTTATTCCACATACAACATCAAGCCTCTAGTTGTCCCATGGTTGTAGTCATAACTAATAGTTTGTGTGAGCTATGCGTTGCATATAAGATCCACCTCATAACTAGATAACCTACAAATTATTGTCACATATTATCTATGACAAAATCTACAATTGTATTCCATCAACTTGTTGGCACCCCTGTTAGGACTCCTCATTAACAACACATGTTGATGGGACCCAACGGTACTTGTCATTGTCGGTGCAACTCACTACTTGTCATCATACTTGTCCCATATTTACCATATCTTTATTAAGGATTGGTTGTGATCTTGTCTTGGCTCCAGTACTTAGTCTCAATGGATTTAACATCCATTTCAGATCCAATTCTTGTTATTGAGCACTAAAATTATATCAAATAATGTTATAGAGTTTTATCTCAAATTTTAGTGGTCATAATCACACCAAATCACACTTTGTTGTTCATTATTTGAGGAATTTCTTTTGGTTTTCTTGTTTCCCACACTAGCAGGAGCTTCTATAGTCTACTATGATAGATTACATTCCAAGGGCTAGCATATGATATTAATGGACATTACTTACTAGGCAATGAAGCATATACTATACACCACAAGAAAATATAATATTCAAAGGAATAGAATAATATCATGAAGCATATAACTATACAAGACAAGTGATATATAATATTCAAAGAAATAGAATAATGGTAGAGACAATATATATATTTTTAGGAGGATAATGTTATAAAACTTCACCCATTTTCTTTATAGGTGGACATAAAATTTAATTGGGACTATGTTTGTTTTGTGCAACATTGAAATTTAAAGTCACTTTCAAATGTATGGCTACGTAGATGAGATTTGGTGCCTTCTATGTTTCTTAGAATAATAATGGGGGTAGAGAATGAAATTTCAAGGGGTTATTATTCCTCCTAACATTAACTCGGCTAAAAATAATTAGTCTAAGAGCCTTTTTCATGGCATCTTCTATATTACTTTCCACTATTACTATGTTTTAAATTATTTATTGCTTCCATGTTTCTCTTGAGGCTTTACATACATGGTATTTTTAATTTCGTTTTTAATAAAGTGTTAGACAAAAAATTTTATTCTAGAGTTGTCCCTATTGAAAGGCATAATGCTGAATTTTTTTACACATTCTGCAAAATTTTCATACTGAAGGGATAGGGTATAATGGATAATGAAGTATTGTTTGATTAAGATGACCATCATTGTCTCTTTGATTTGGCGGCAGGTGGACCTTGAGATTCTTGTCCATCCTCAACAACTTAACATTATGGTTATTGGAAAAGATGCCTTGAAGACTGAAGATGAGGCGAATTCCTTTTTACTTGTAAATTTTCAGCCTCTTGATTCAATCCAAGAAATAAATTCCTAATATCAAGAATTAGTAAATTATTTATAATAAATCTTTCTTTAACTGGAAGAAAGTTGTTATAACTATATTCTTTAGGGGATATTTCTTTCTTATTAAAATTTTTAATTTTTATTATTGGATCAGGTTGGTTCACTATGCACTATGTAGTTTCCTTGAGCAATAAGCACTTCCCACTGAGATTCCTCCAATTTGTGACGCGTTGAAGCAGGTCTGAACCTCCACCTTCCATCTTTGAATACATCTGTTTTGGGTGCATCAAGTGCTTGAGGAGAAGGAATGATGAGAGAAAGGAGGCTACCTCTAGAAGGAACTCAAATATCTAAGTGATAAAAACCACTGAATACTAAAACACCTAAAGAGACCAGAAACGAGCAAACATAAAACCATAACCCAACCTAAATTTTGCTATTGCAAAAAACCCTTGAATGAAGCTCCTTGACTACTATTCCCAAGGTGTTTGGCTTCCTTGTCTACATTTTTTAATGTTGTGCACATTAATATCCATTTTATTTTGAATTTAGTGGATAAATATAAAGTCCATCACCCTACCTTTAATAATGTTCTAGGGCCTAGTAAACGAAGCTCATTGAACTGTCATTCCTAAGGTGTTTGGCTGACTTGTTTGTATTGAGGACTTCATATTGATTATTGTGCACATTAATATCCACTATATTTTCAATTGAGGGGATCAGTAGAAAGACCATCACCTCATATTTTAATAATGTTCCAAGGCTAAAGTGCAGAAGACAACATAGCCTAATGATTTGCCTCCTCATTCATTTCTCACATAAAAGAATATGATTCATTCGAAAAGAGAGAGAATGTTGTTTGATTCTGGAAAGGAGAGTCTTTATTTATACTTGTATTGATTGGATTGGTCAATTGTATCTTTTATGACTAGATTATTCAAAATATTTTGAAGACCCCATACGTAATGGGTGTTTTCTATTAGACGTTTTGGAGATTTTGGCTGAAATTTGGTAAAAATATTATTGGTCAAATCTTGATTTTTTTATTTAAATTGGGGTTTAGACTACATGTATGGATTCAACACCTTGAAAAATCCCTTGGGAACTTGGATTGTAGATAGTTCACAACTCAAACTTCTGATTCCATCAAATCCCTACTAGATTCTAAGTAAATGAGACTAGAAAGTAGGCTAGAAAAACCTCCAAACTATATAACAGGTAGACTAGGACTGCATAAGGCTATCTTATTTCCATTGGGATAGTGAAAAATTGGTGTATTAAGCTTTCAAACTCGTCCATAATGTTTTATGTTTTTGGCCTTTTAAATTATGTTTGTGTGGTGACAGTTATGTGTTTCTTTAACATGCATTATATTTTATAACAGTTGAGTAAATTGTCTGATATGAAATAAATGTGATTTAATCACTAATTAATACTTTGAGTTATCCTTGTTAGATTTCTATATTCATTTCCTCTTGTACTTTTTATGTGCTAGGTTATTTGTGTGGTAATATGGATAAGTGAAATAGGTTTTATAAAAAAAATTATTTTAGATAAAACAAAAGATGTTAATGTAACATATAACAAAATATGTTAATGAAACAACTAATGTCCAGATATGGAATACTTGGTCCATCGAAAGTCACAATCCAGTTATTCAATCATATAGCCTTAGTTTTGTTAGTCTAATAAACTTCTGAATTCTATTGTTTTGGTCTTTTTATTTATGTTTCTGTTGTAGAAATTCTTTGTTTCTGTGATATACATTACACGATTATCTTTTCATTTTGTAATTCAATTTTGTTCCTCAGAGAAAAAATTACCTGAGCTTTTGGGGCCTTTTTTCAGAAAAGAAGGAAATTATTTTTTATTGAAGGTAAAGCTCAAAACAACCCCATCTCCCTTCACACACTTAAACGAAGAATAGGTTTTGTTGGTACTTGGCAGGGCCATTCAACAATCTGACTGTAGGCTACATCGACAATATCAAATATACTAAATAGCCACATTAGAGAAACCCAATTCAAAGGAGCATGCCCACCACGATTTATAAAACATGATATATTGGATGCATGATTTTGTTGAAGCCTTATAATGAAGGAATTTCTTTGGGTCATCATATTTTAGTTGTTGGGATCAAGGTGGATGCATCCAACATAGAATTTATATCAAAAATTTCAATACCCACATGACAAAGAGATGTTAAAATTTTTCTTAAATTTACATGGAAATTTCCTCCACAATTGTCAGCGACAAAAAACAAAAAGTCATCAAAGCCAGTGCACCCTATTCATGGATAGAGGGAGAATCATATCGAACAAGACCTAATTCGATCATTTGAAGATTTTTTCAAGATGATGAATTTCCAGAGATATTAAAAGCATGTCATGACTAACCATGTGGAGAACAGTTTGTTGATAAATGAACTGCTTATAAAGTACTTATTGTCAGATATTATTGGCCTTCTCATTTTAGAGATGCCAAAGAATATGCCAAATTATGTGATAACTTCTGAAGAATGGGAAAACCTGTTCAATCAGACAAGATGCCTCTACATCATTAGGTACTAATAGAACCTATTGAATAATGGGCTCTAGATTTTATGAGACCCATGTTGGGTAGGGGTCCCCTAGGTCCAATTTTTGTTTAAGTCATGTGAAGTCTCTGCATTTTGAGGAATGGAGCATGATTCGCAGAGTTCTAGGAGTCAAAGGGGCTTTAGGCTGGGTCAAAGCCCCTTATTTCATAAAGGGATGGGATACATTTCACTTTTTTGAGCTCCGCCCATGGTTTACGGACCATGGTATTGTAAGTGAGAAAAGGTATATAAAGAGTTAGCTTAGTAAGTCAAAGTCATGTTATGTTACGGTTTTGAGTCTGAAATTGATATATCTTTCTGTATTTGGGTGAAAGGGAAGGCTCCTGCAGCTGTGGGCATATTACCCTACAACTACGTGCATAGGGTCAGAAAGATTGTATCTGCGAATAATCTAGATGGATATTGGTGGCCACCCGCCTATTCCACTTGGACCCCCAACACTGTCTCTTTCATTTTTTCAGTTTCCTTAATTATAGCACAGTTTACTATTTTTGGTAGTTTTTCGGGTTGTGAACTTCCGAAGTCATTTTGACGCCCTAAACAATGTTTTTAGGGAACACAAAGAGTCTGAAAACTTCCTAAACTAGCTTGCCAATTCGCTTTCGACCTTCTCTTTGAGATCTTCAAAACGAGGTATTATGATAGCCAAATAGAGATCATATGCCAAAGTTACAACCCCAAGAAGTTGATGTACCAATTTACCCAAATGTGGCCCACAATTTTGGCGCTTCATCTCCTAGGGTTTGGTTTTTGGATGTTTAGGGTTTTCCATTGTTTCTCAATAATAAATAGGCCTTTGACACTCATTGTAAAACAACTCAGAGGCATGTAGCCACCACATCCCTTCTTATATATAAGCTACCATCGCTCGAGCTATCTTATTCCCATTATGTTTGTAGGCATAGTTCAATATTTTTATACTAATGAAATGAAGTGTTTTTCTATTGCATCTCTGTATTTATCTATAATTTTTTGTGTTCCTATTTAAGTTCAGATTAGTGGTATCAGGGGGTTTGATCTTTCTTTGTTTTTCTTTGCATGTCCCCAATGAGGTCGGGGTATAACGAGTTAGGGCTTGATCTGGTTTAACCATTGCTAGATCAACCTTGCAAAACCTGATGACCTCCCATGTTGGAAGAAAAGAAAGATGAGGGGACAGGAGATCCTTTGAAAATGTTGCTCGAGGAAACCCTCGAGCGATAGAGGGATGCGATGATGGATAACTTTGCCGAGATCCTTCGACGGCTACCCACAGGCAATGCACTTCATCCTGCAGCCATTCTGGAGGTGCCACTCCTTTTAACATACAATTTAGCTTCGATATTCTGATATCTAAAGGCCTGATAGATGCAGACATCATAAATAAATGGTTAAATGTGTTGGAAGGATATTTTTCAATTCATGACTTTTCCAATCAGGAAAAGATTACTTTTTCACTTCTCAAAGACACCCTACACGTCAAGGACTGGGGGAAACATACTTTGAACAAAAGGACGACAGTGGACCCTCATTGTTTTCAGTTACACCCACTTACGATTCTTTCTGAGATGCCATCAAGGAACAATATTACCCTGTTGGGAGCTATAAAGATAAATACATAAAGTGGACCACTATACGACAAGGAAGGAACAAAGATGTGTTAGAGTTCAAAAATATTTTCCATACCCTTCACATGAAGTTGGGTATCAAGGATATTGAGTGGAATTTGGTGCTCAATTACCATGACTGTCTACACAAGTACATCTAGGATGAGATGGAGTTCCTGGACATTTCCTCGCTCAGCACAACATACTAGTATGCTATCAAGATTGAGCAGAAGTTTAAACAAAATAAGTAGGACTTTGGATCTATGAATCCAAAGAGAGGAAAAGGCACCCCCAAACCATAGAACAAAGGACCCAGCCAAGCCGGGGCTACCCTTGACAGCCTATCGAAGCTACAAGAAAAGAACAACATGACAAGGACAAAGGAGGACACAGGAAAATTGTGTGAATTCCATAAGAGCTCCACTCATAAAATTAGTGAGTGTTAGGCCAAGCAGTCAGTGGTGGCTGACATGAAGGCTTCGAAATCATATCCATGTTCTGACTCTGAATCAGAACCCAATAAGGGAACTGACAAAGGGAAGTACATCATTGATGTGGAGACCAGTGCCACCGTGGCCACCACCAAGATCTAGAAGATTGAGCTCGAAGATCTAGAGGAGGGGGAAGACCTCTTCCACTCACATATGTGGGTGAAGGGTTCTCTGCTGCAGTTGATTATCGATAGTGGGAGCCAAAAGAACCTCATTTCAGCTGAGGTCATGAAGTAGCTGGGCCTAAAGACTACAACACATCCACAACCGTACACCATCAGGTGGCTTCACCAAGTATGAGATCTTTGGATCAACCAATAGTGCCACCTTCCCTATAGCATCAAGACCTTCACAGATGAGGCACTGTGTGATGTTGCTCCTCTCGAATTTCGTGATGTCTTTTTAGGACAACCATACTTGTGGAAGCAACATGCTATATATGAGTCTATACCTCACTTTGTGATTGTTACCTTGGCCAAAAAGTTGTACAGAATACGGGAGGTAGCCCCACCTACTGCCATCTCTTTGATCACTACAAAGGAATGCAATAAGATCATTTCCTAGACCAAGAAATTTTTTTTCCTTACGATTCACCCTCAGGGAAAGAAGAAGGTTGTGGGCACGACTTCCAGGAAGGGCTCCTCTGCACAGCTGCAGTAGATGGACAATGTTGTGGAGGAGTAGAGGGATATCTTCACCTCACCTATAGGGCTACATCTGCACTTTCAGGTCAAGCACTCCATCGATCTGACCCTGGGCATGTCGCTGCCCAATGGAATGATATATTGACACTCTACTATGGAGAACGATGAGATCAGGAGGTAGATTCAGAAACTATTGCAAAAAGGGAACATCATGCCAAGCTCATCACCTTGTGGGAGCTCGATTATATTGGTACAGAAGAAGTATGGGACCTAGAGGCTCTGTATCAACTACCAGGCCTTAAACAAGAACATTGTCTGGAATAGGTACCCAATCCCATGAATTGATGTCCTTCTTGACCAGCTCAAGGGGGTCAAATATTTCAGCAAGATTGACTTGAAGTCAAGATATCACTAGGTGCCTATCGAACCCTTTGATGTGTGCACGACTGCCTTCAAATCCAAGGAGGGCCTTTTTGAATGGTTGGTCATGTCATTCGGATTGACGAACGCCCCTGAAACCTTCATGAGACTAATGGATGACATCTTGCAACCCTTCACCAATGCATTCATGGTGTTGTATTTAGGTGACATCTTGATCTTCAGCCAGAGTTGAGATGAGCACCTCCACCATATTCAACAAGTCCTTCAAACCCTGCAACAAAAAAAATTGTGTGCTAACTTAGAGAAATGCACCTTTGATCTGACCCAGGTTCAATATCTTGGGTACATAATTGATGACTAGGGTGTACATGTGGACCCATCCAAGATACAAGTCATTCAGGATTGGCCAACCCTAACCACTCTAACAGAGCTCTGCAGCTTTTTGGGTTTCTCCAACTTCTATCGTAGTTTCATGTTGGGCTTTTCTCATATGCTTGGCCTTTAAGTCAAGTCACCAAGGGTGGAGAAAAATCAAAGCTTTTTTGGTCTGAAACCCAACAACGAACATTATTCAAGTTCAAGAATTGCCTCTATTATGCACTAGTGCTCACATTACCAGACCTATAACAACCATTTCAGATTGAGACAAATGCCTCTGACTATGCTATTGGTGTGGTTCTTACTCAGCATGGACATCTAGTGGATTACCATAGTGAGACACTTTCAGACACAGTCCAAAAAGTACCCCACTTATGACAAAGAAATGCATTCCATTTTGCAGGCCCACTGTCAATGGAAGCATTACATTCTCGGGAAGGAAATGGTCATCCACACAGACCACTAACCTCTACAATTCATCCAAACACAAGGGAAATTGCAGAATGATCACTGTCAGAAATGGTCCACCTACCAACAACAATTCCATTTGAACATCAAGTATAAGAATGACAACACCAATAATGTTTCTGATTGCCTCAACCGACCACCGGTCATGGCGCTGATCACTGTGCTCGACTCCTGTGGGCACGAGACATTGGGGTGGCCACATATTTACAAGAGAGATATAAAATTCAGCAGCACATATCAGACATTCCTGGAAGGGAAGCAAGTTCCAAGTTTTCATCTCCAAGATGCACTCCATGCCAGTTGGGACACATATGTGTTCCTTCAAGAGAGCATGCCAAGATGATTTGGGAGGCGCAGTATGGTTGGGTCATTGGAAATTTCAGAGTAGAGAAAATAGTGGTGGTATTACAAAGTATTTTTATTGGCCGAAACTTCATCAGGATGTTGGGAAATACATTAGATCCTGCATCGCCTGCGGCATTTCCAAACCAAACATCAAGAAGCAAGGCCTGTATACTCCTCTACCTAATCCTAGTCGACCTTGGGAATCTATCTCCATGGATTACATGTCGGGCCTTCCTTTTACTAAGAATGAAAATGATTGTGTTTCCATGGTGATCAACAAATTCTCTAAGATGGCCATCATGGCAGCCTACAATAAGAGTATCACAACAGAGGCCACTACTAAACTCTTCTTTGAGCGTATATGGGTACACTTTGGGATCCCACTGTTCATTGTCTCAAATTGGGACAACATATCCCCAAGTGCATTTTGGTCAAGTCTCTGGTCAATGTTGGATACAAAACTTACTAACTTACTAAGTCCATGGCTTTCCATCCCAAAACTGATGGCCAAGTAGAGGTTGTCAATAGGATGATCATACACATTCTAAACATGTACAACTCGAAGCATCCACACAAATGGGATCAAAGCCTCCCCTATGTCCAGTACCGCTATAATAGAGTTCTCCTTACCTCAACTGGCCACAGCCCCTTTCAGCTAGGGCTCGGATTTCAACCATTATGTCCCATTGATGTGGCCATACCATTTGTAGCTACTCACACAAATTCGGCTCACATCCAATCCAAAGTCGACAGGGCTAATAACTTCATTGAGTGCATTCAATACATTCGCTAGTAGGTCCATGATATATTGGACAAATCCAATGCTATGTACAAGCAGCGCCATGATCAACATTGGGTGTCGTACAAGTTCTAGGTGGGTGACAAAGTTTGGCTACATTTATAGAAGGAGCACCTTGCTAGACCTCACCGCAAGCTTTGCCCACTCCAATATGGGCCATACACCATCACCAAGGCTATAGGGGACAATGTGTTCAACCTTAGCATTCCATCGTTTATTGGTCTGCACCTAGTGTTCAATGTAGACTACCTTCAGCCATACTTTCCATCATTGTTGGACACATTCGACATTGTAGAACAACTCACACCAATAGAGCTGAACCCAAACTGCATGGGACAGGCCACCACTGATTGGATCATGGAAAAATAGATCAAGAACACTCGCCAGCAAAATATACAACTATATCGGGTTGTCAAAGCTAGCCAACTCCTTCATCAAGGAAAGTGGCTCACCAGGAACCAATTTCAACAGAAGTTTCCCCATCTCATGGAGGCACTCAATGCAATGGGGACCATCGCTGCCAAAGGGGGTAGCAATTATCCAAGTGGATATTGGTGGCCACCAAACCATTCCCTTTGGACCCCCAACGCTATCTCTTTTGTTTTTTTGGTTTCCTTAATTGTAGCATTGTTTACTATTTTTGGCAGTTTTTCGGGTCTTGAACTTCTAGAGCTCTTTTGAGGCCCTAAATGACGTTTTTAGGGAAAAGGGATAGACCAAAATATTCCAAATGAGCTTGGCCATTTGTTTTTGGCCTTCTCTTCGACATCTTTGAAATGAGGTATTATGATAACCAAACGGAGACTGTATGCTAAAGTTACTACCCCGGGAAGTTGATGTACCAATTTACGCAAACGGGGCCCACAATTTTGGTGCTTCATCTCCTAGGGTTAGGTTTTTGAATTTTTAGAGTTTTCCATTGTTTCTCAATAATAAATAGGCCTTTGAGCCTCATTGTAACACAATTCAGAGGCATGTAGTCACCACATCTCTTCTTAGAGAAAAGCTACCATCACCTGAGCTATCTTATTCCCATTCTATTTGTAAGTAAAGTTCAATATTTTTTTATTAATGAAATGAAGTGTTTTTCCTGCTGCATCTCTGTATTTATGATTATATCTGTAAGTTGTTGCATTCTTGTTTAAGTTCAAGCCAGTGAAGATTTGAGATAATAAAGAAGAATTTGGAACGAACCTGTGTATTTTTATATGTTTGCGTAGTTTATGTATTTCTACATAATTCGGGTTCGATTTTGTATATTTCTTTGTAATTACATTGTGAAGGTTAAAATACTATTTCTATGATGAATAATGCATGTTAGACTAGTTGTTGTAGCTCGTAAGTTTGTTAAGTAGGAAAACGCTCTACAACTATACCAATAAGGTTAACAGTTTGCAAAGGTCAAATTAAGTCCTAAAATGAAAGGATCCCTACAGCCACACTGCATAGCCCCTTTGGATGTAGAAACCTAGTTCTGGCATCCCCTAATTTCCCATGGTGAGACTATTGTCTGCACTACGTGCATCATTGCCAAAAGGGCCGATAGTATATGGTTTCATTGGTTATCACAGACTATCTCTGAACCTAGGTCTAAGCCCCTCAAGCCAACAAATGGTCCTGACCACAGAACCATTTGTTGTCTTCGAGGGCGTAGACCCAGCTTCAGAGTTAGTCTTTGCTAACCAAAAAAACCCTATACTACGGGTCCAAGTTTTGTCTAAGTCATGTAAAGTCTCTTCATTTTGAGGAGCGGAGCATGATTTGTGCAGACTGCTAGGAGTCGTAGAGTATTTTCCTACTTCATAGACTTGTGAGGCCTAACTAGTCTAACATGCATTATTCATAATATAAAACAATATTTTAACCTTCAAGATGTAATTACAGAAGAAATATACAAAAGCGAACCCTAATTATGCAGAAATAAAGAAACTACGTGAACATAAAAAAATACATATATTTGTTCCAAATTCTTCATTATTATCTCAAATCTTCACAGATTCAATCTTTCTGACCCTGTGCATGCAGTTGTAGGGGCCTATGCACACAAATGTAGACTTACCATGATCTCTGAACACACAACTATAGAAGCCTTCTGCTTCATCTCAATACAAAAAGATATATCAATTTCAAACTCAAAATCGTAACATAACATGCATTTGACTTACTAAGATGACTCTTTATATCGATTTTTTCACTTACAATACCATGGTCTGTAAACCATTGGCAGAGCTCAAAACAATTGAATTTATCCCATACCTTTACAAAATAAGGGTCTTTGACTAGTCCTAAAGCCCCTTTGACTCCTAGAAATCTGCATGAATTGGGCTTCGCTCCTCAAAATGCAGAGACTTTACATGACTTAGAGAAAACTTGGAACTAGGGGAACCCTACCCAACATGGGTCCCATAAAATCTAGAGCCCATTATTCAATAGGTTTGATTAGTACCTAAGGCTATAGAGGCATCTTGTCTGATTGAATAAGTTTTCCCATTCTTTGGAAGTTATCACATCTTTTGGCATATTCTTTGGCACCTCTAAAATGAGAAGGCTAATAATATCCAAAAATAAGTACTTTATAAGCAACCCCTCTATCAATAAAGTGTTTTCCACATGGTTCATCATGGCATGCTTTTCATATATCTAGAAATTCATCATCTTGAACAAATCTTTAAATGATCGAATGAGGTCGTGTTTAGTATAGTTCTCCCTCTATCCATGAATAGGGTGCACTAGCTTTGATGACTTTCTATTTTTCTGTGGCTGACAATTGTGGAGGAAATTTCCTAGAACTCTATGTGAAGATTTGCAAATGGCTATTGTTGTTCAAAGAGTATGACTTTGAAGTAACAGTTAAGCCAGGACGATTGAATTTTGGGCCAAATCACTTTTCTAGAATTGAGAATAGTGAAGAACCAAAAAACATTGAAGAAGGACTGCTCTATGCACAAATTTTTGTAGTGAGGGTTGTTGCTGATCATTTTTCTAATATCCTCTACTTTTTGTCTACTGGAGTAGCCTCTATGGAGTATACAACTCAACATAAGAAAGAACTTGTTTGTAGAGATGCCAATTTTTCTCTGATTGCCAAACATTTGTATAAAATGGGCCCTGATGAGATATTGCACAGATATGTCCTTGAGAACGAATGACATAGTATTTTGGTAGAAGCACATGATGGTGTCACGAGAGGACACTATGCAGGAAAAGTCACTGCACAAAATATTTCTAGAGTGGGACTATGGTCGCCCATGGTGCACAAGGATTCCAAACAATATTGTGATGCTTGTGATGTCTGCCATAGGGCTGGAAGACCATCCAGAAGGCATGAGTTTCTATTGAATCCACAAGTCACCTTGAAGGCCTTTGATAAGTGGGCGATTGAATTTTTTGGGCTGATCAATCCATCAGGAAATAAGACTAGTGCACAATACATTATTACTGTGATGGATTATATGACCAGGTGGGTTGAAGCAAAATTGGTAAAGAATTGCAGCGCAGAGACTACTACGCACTTCATATTTTAGTATATATTGTCGAGGTTTGGGTGCCCAAATATCCTGATGAGCAACAGAGGTTCACATTTCTTGCACAACACTATTGAAGTACTAATGGAGGAGTTTTAGGTACATCATTAGAAAAACACACCTTATCATCCTCAGGTGAATGGCATGGTTGAGGCTTTCAACAATTTTTTTGACAATGCTCTAAATAAAGTATGCAATGTCAACAAGAATGATTGGGATGTGTGCATACTAGTAGTTTTATGGGCATACAGGACTACTTGCAAGAAGTTGATAGGACAGACTCCATTTAGACTAGTGTATGGATAGGAAGTTGTAATACCTATGGAATACATAGTACCCAATCTTCATATTTTGGCCATTGCAGATACATCAGAAAATGTTATTATGGAGGAGAGATTGGAACAACTGCTCGCACTGGAAGAAGATCGCTTTCTTGCAGGATTTCACCAACAAGTATAGAAAGCCCATGAAAAGGCATGGTACAATTGACATATTAAGCAGAGAAATTTTAGGAATGGAGACTGTGTTTTTTTGTATGATAGTAAGTTCGTGAAGTTCCCTAGTAAGTTTAGGATGCATTGGCTAGGGCCATACATTCTCAGGGATATCTCCAATGGTGGTGCAGTTGAGATCATGAAGCTAAATGGAGAATTATTTGATGGACAAGTAAATGGTAGTAGAATGAAAATCCACTGGGACAATTCCATCCCTGGGAGTGTGCAAGGACTATATGGACGAAGGAAAGGCTTAGTGTTAGAGGCAATTGGAAGGAAGCATGGGACTATAAAGTACTCTGCCAAAGAAGGACTTTGTCAAAGAGGGAGGGTTGCACGATATTAAGGAGGATGGTGCAAATGGAGGAAGATGCGACGAATAAAGTGTAACTGTGCTACAGGGAAAGATATGATGCAGTTCATCTAGAATATGTCAATTGGGGTTTCTATAGTTGATTTGGCAAGAAAATTTTCATTACAGTGAGTGGGGGAACACATTTAATGACAAATTCACATTTATGAGGAGGATCTAAATGAGATCAAGGAGTTTGAATTTGAAAAAGCTTATAAATATGGCACCCCGCTCCACATTTAGACACTTTTCTTGTTGAGAATTTGAAGTGTGATTTTTCGCCTAAGTGTGAGCCGAGTGTTCTCCTGCATGTATAGTTGGAGTTGGGAGGAGATTGAGGAAGAGTTTCTTAGTGAGCGCTAGGATATATTATGATTCCTCCACCATCAACACATGCCACCACACCAATATCATCGAGGACAAAGCCTACTGCTACAGTAACAACAATACCCAAGAAGTAGAATAAGACACAAAAGCCTCTAGTCAAGCAATCACTAAGTAAAATCCCCACGGAACAATCAACTAAGGAGAGAATGGATAAGCTGAAGCAACTGATGGAGCCCCATGATTTGGATGAGGAATAAGTGGTCGACAGAAGAGAGGATATCATCACAGAAGAGGTGGAACTGATACCAGGTTGCCACCCATATGCCACCATGGAACCCAACCTCAAAGGTGACCAGGGACCTAGATGCTATCAAATTTAAGGCCTTTACACCCCTATTATGAGAGGAGGTGTCAATTGAGGGAGAGTTGTTGGAAAAGGTGTCACAACTATGCATGGAGGACTAGGATTTGAATGATTAAAGCAAGTATCCCCACTTTGAGCCCAACAAGTACTTAAACTCAGTCCACTACGAAGAAGCTTGAGTGACAAGGGTTAATATGATGAAATGGGCGATAGGAATATAAAGCGCTCGATTGCTAAATATGCTTTATCTTCCACGTAACATAAATACAAGTTATTTGCATCATTTATTGGCATTAGTTCACGATGGGTGTCTGTGACTCAGGATGAAGATCCCCATTGATGATATGTTAATTAGAAGGATCCCTGAACTGCATTACCAGGGAGTGAACCTCACCAACACATTTGTCAGGAAGTCTTAGAAGAAAAATTTGGCTAGTCAGATGAAGAATGAATTCAGTTCAGTTAAAAAATCTCAGGGATATGCCATTAGCTCTATTAGTGATCTGGGTGTGCATTTTTTTGCACACATTTTGGATGGTAAGATATTGAGAAAGTATCAGGCAGATGAAGTGCTGACCACAATTGTATCTTTGGGTACAGAGTGCAGCAAGGGAATCCAATTTAACTGAGCAATGTATTTATGTCAGGAATGTTTGGATGACTATCGAGAAGGGAAACAAGAAGGGAATAAATTTCATTACATGTGGTTATTTCTCTTAATTGCACTGACAGCATGGAGGATGCCAAAAGAGTCACAGTTCCCCACTGTGGACCTTGATGTGTGAAAGGCTGCGAGGTATGCCTCATAATGGACATCTAAGGAACTGAGCCATGCTATAGAGAACAAATTGTTTTAGGTCTTATTTGAGATGGATCAATGCAAAATAATAAGCCAGAATAGATGGCTATCACCAGTTTTGTTTCAAGAATATCTTAGCAATGCCAACTTTAAAGAAGATTTTTACCATGTATATGTCTATGCAAAGAAATATTTAGAGGAGGTATGGTATGAGCTACCATACTTAGTTACTCAGGATGACATCCTGCTAATAATAAGAAAATGGTCTAGTAATTGCCTCACTCCAACTGTAGAAGAGCTAGAGAAGGTAGGCACAAGTAAGACAAAGCAAACAACTGAAGGTGCACAAACCAAAAAGACAGTGTCAACGATAGATAAAAACAATGTGCCTCATAAGGTCACAATTGACCTTGAGAAGAACACTATGCAGGAAACAGAGTGTGAAGTTGAATAAGAGGAACAAGCCACCGAAGAGGGTGATTAGGGTGGTGATGACCCTTTTTTGGACACGGAGGACTTAGATTCCCTATTTATAGTGAAGAGGCAGAAGAACCAAAGTGCTAGAGGAGTGCGGAAGAAGCAAAGGTCAGACAAATCACGAGTGCAGAGTCAATGTTCCTCACTAAGGGGGAGTTTGATGAAATTGGAAACACTGCCAGAGTTGTGATGGCGGATATTGAGGGAAACATTTAAGATTAGTACAATGAAGTATTGATAGAGGTCCAAGAGGGCCACAAAGAGTTGCAAGTTCAAGCAAGCATGTTCCAAGTGAGTGTGGTTCAGCCGAGCATGAGTCAAGTGAGCGTGGTACCTTCAACTTCAGTCATTGCACCAACAATACTCATAAAAGAGTTTTGTGTTGTGCACTTACCAGATGGATCCCTACATTTAAAGACTACAGAAGAGTGGGAGAACACACAGAACTTAATGAATCAGAGTCTCAATCTTGCAGCGCTCCCCCTTCAGAAATTGCAAGAATTCCATTAGGGCATTATCGATGAACTCAAGGTATGGGAGAAGCGCACTCTCTTAGTCATAAAAAAGTGAAAAGAAACAACCAACAGATATTCAACAAGAGGAATAAAGAAATATAAGATCGTGATAAGGCAGTTGTGTGGAGACAGTAGTTGGAAGAGACTATTACTAAAGCTTGCAGTGAGCTTCCAGAGCTCTAGATCCAGACAGAGGCAACCTCAGAAGAGAAGCTTCAAAATCTTGCAGTAGTGGTCAAGGAATCAAAGTCAGAAGTGGAAAAAGTCTGATTTGAGCTACAGATGGAGGTTATGGAACTGCAGATGAAGTTGTAGCCTACCATACCACCTAAAGTTTGAGAGCAGCATGAAGATGAAATAAAATCTGACATGGAAAAATTAGCCATTGCATTCAAGGACTGTGGTCAGATTTTTGAGGATACAATGGAGATATGGGCCTTGCTACAGGAGGACCCACATATGAAGAAGATCGAGGCAGAAATCCAAGACAAACAACTGTAGTTCAATGAGATCAAAGTAATGATGCAGACCTTAGCACTTGTGCAACAATTTTCTTGTCTTCAGGAGGGAACTCTTCTGCAAGGAAAAATTGATGAGTTCCACTGGAAGGCATAGATAATCTCCCTATGGATGCACCCTTGTGTAGATGACGCCAATGAACTTTCACAAACAATGGAAAGCAAATTGAAGAGCATGTAACAAACACAGAGAACAATCGATCCAGCGATAAAATGGTCGATGACAGAGAAGCTCATAGAGGATGTTTGATGGGCCGCAACGCAGTACATAGAGACACTTCATCCATTGAAGTTGGCATACACTAGCCTCAAAGAAAGGGTTCATGATATACCAGTTGAGTGACTCGAGGACAAGTCACATATTTTGGTTGGGGGCCTGTTGGGTAGGGGTACCCTAGGTCCAACATTTGTTTAATTCATGTAAAGTATCTGCATTTTGAGGAGCGGAGCATGATTCGCGTAGAGTCCTATGAGTCAAAGGGGCTTTAGGGAATGTCAAATTCCCTTATTTTGTAAAGGTATGGGATAAATTCGATTGTTTTGAGCTCCACCCTTGGCTTGTGGACCATGCTATTGTAACTGAAAAAATATATATAAAGAGTAAACTTAGTAAGTCAAAAGCATGTTATGTTACGATTTTGAGTCGGAAATTGATGTATATTTTTGAATTCGGGTGAAGAGCAAGGCTCTTGTAGCTGTGTGTGTGGATACCTTAGTAAGTATGCAACTATGTGCGCAGGCCCCTACAACTGCGTGCGCAAGGTCAAAAAGATTATATCTGTGAAGATTTGAGATAATAAAGAAGAATTTGGAACAAATCTATGTATTTTTATATGTTTGTGTAGTTTCTATATTTCTGAATAATTAGGGTTCACTTATGTATATTTCTTCTATAATTACATTGTGAAGGTTCAAATATTGTTTTATATTATGAATAATGCATGTTAGACTAGTTAGGCACAACTCGCAATTTTGTCAAGTAGGAAAATGCTCTACAACTATAAAAATCAATCTAATGGTTTGTGAAGGTTAGATTAAGCCCTAAAATGAAAGAAACCCTACAACCACACTGCGTAGCTCATGTGGATGCAAAAACCTAGTTCTAGCATCCCCCAATATTGCCTCAGGTGAGACTATGGTCTGTGCTACATGGATCATTGCCAAAAGGGCCGATAGTATAGGGTTTTTTTGGTTAGCACAAACTATCTCTGAGCCTAGGTTTGAGCCCCTGAAGACAAAAACCCATCAATCCTCCATCTAGATAAAAAGAGTATATACTTGTTTGAACAAATTATGTTACAAAATGGGTAGAAGCTAAGCCTCTTAATTTTTCTACTGAAAATTATGTACTCACATTTCTTTTTGAGGATATTTTCTCTCATTTTGGTGTCCCAAAGGAAATTGGGACGAATCAAGGTGCTCAATTTACATATATCTTGGTGAAGAAAATTATGGAGAAATATAATATCAAACACCACAAATCTATTTGGTATCATTCATAAGTAAATCGGAAAGTGGAATCCAACAAAAAGGTACTCGAAGCTATACTCACTGAGACTATACACTTGGATTTAAGTGACAACAACAAAGTTGGGGATTGAACTTTTTGAAGAACAAAAGTAAGTCATGCTACAATTGAATGAACTAGAATAAATTTGACAAGATTCCATACAAAGAAAAAACATAATTCAATAGCAAAGGACTAGGTGGCATGAAAAATTCGTCAAAGTCAAAAAATTCAATCTAGGTCATTAGGCTCTTCTCTTTTATTCTAAGTTCAAATATTTTCAAGGAAGGTTTCAAACACATCGGCTTGGTCCATATGGAGTAGAAAGTGTTTTTGATGATGAGGCAATTAGAATCAATAATATTGATGAACAGGGAGCCACCTTCCTTGTCAATGGACACAAATTAAATTTATATCATAAGACTTTGACATAGGAACAGTTTGTTAGAAATCTACAAGAGAATTCTAATATGAAGTCGGTAGAAAAGGGAGATTTTTCTCCCCTACTACCAAAACAAATGTAGTATCTTTATTTTAATTAAGAAAAGAAGAGAGAAGAAAAGAAGAAGAAAAGTAAAAATAAAAGCATAGACATTGTTGTAGTGTTTTTGGAGCACAAGTGTACCAAAAGACACCCCCTTAGCAGTTGATTGCTCCATGCAAAGGATCATTGTCAAAATTAGTGTTGTTAGTGGACATACTTAAATGAACACAACATTGTAAATTGTGCAAACAATACAGACATAAACATAAACTAAACAAAGAGGTACATAAACAAAACAATGCTCAAATGGAGCAAACAAATCAATAATATATAGAAAAATATCCCTTTAGTGATTGCTAGTGGTAGAGGTTGAATAAATACATGAATCTTAAACACTTTAAGAGAATTCTTTGAGCTATGGGGTTCAAAAATCCTCAGCAAGGGTGTTATGAAACCAACTCACATAAATATAGAAAAGATAAATCAACGCCTTAGAATTCATCCTCTTTGAGGGGGCAACTGATGAGCCTCATAAATGGGTAATTATATGGGCTCATTTTACCTCCTAACCTAGTCAAACCAACCATTCTCTTATCTTATTGCATGATTTTTTTATTATATTCATGCTTATAGAGTGAGTTGAGTTAGTTATTGTGCCATGTGTTCTAATATATATTTAATGCAGATGATTAATGATTTTCGAAGTCAAAGTCAAGGATCCAGTGGACAAATGGAAGCAATAACTCAAATTTGATAGAGGAGAGGACTTATAGGATGGAATCCCCCTAATTTATTACTCCTCACTTCATATTCCCCTTCATTTAGCTCGGAGTACAAACAGTTGAATCATGCACTAGGAGGCAGCCGAAGAAGTGAAGGATGACTGATGATTATCTCGTGTTTTGGGAGCCAAGCTTCCCTGATTTTAAGGAAGCTATTGGTAGCTTCATTTGTATAAGTAGAAAGGCCTAGGGCCTCACTAGGGTCGGATTTTTTGTTGGATTTTTGCTTATGGAAATTCTGCTCAACTTCGAGCTTATTAATTTGTGACAGTTTCATGTAATCCTGCTATTGTTTTGGAAATAAAGATGGAATCCTTTTTGAGCTAGCATTGAGTTACCTCAGAGGGCTAAATATCTTCACTTAGGGCCCAATCCAATCAACCAAGCTCCTCTTTACTTGTATATGTATTTTTTATTTCAGTTTGTAGAGTAGGTTGCTGTTAGATGTATTTCTTTTATGGTTAAGAATAGGTTGCTTTTGATGATTCAGTAGTTTTCTTCCATTTGTACTTTCTGTAGCAGGTTAAACAGTGATCAACAAAGATTAAAAAGGATATAAATAGTTCCTTGGCCTCTCTTCCTCCCTTTGGGACCATGATTTGAGGCAAAGATCCCCTTGCTGCCCCAAAAACACAGATTTTCCTCATTCATAGGACTTCTAGTGTTTGCAGCTTTTCAGTAGGTTAATAGTCTAGCTTTGATTTGCTGTAGATATTCTTCATCATGCTAACTTCTTGATTTGTTGTAGTCTTCTTTTATGCTTTCTTTTCTTGCAACATTCCTCAGCATTTCCTTTCACAGATCATAGTTTACACTAGTCTGATGCAAAACTCTGTTTTTCTAGATGCACTCATTTCATTGCTTGTTTGATCTTATTGGTTGATTGTCAGTTCCTTTGTAGCAGATATCTTCTAGCATTAGGCCAGCCTATCAGCCATCCCATCATCCATCTGATCCATGCCCTACAGGTCGCCCAAGTCTCACCTCAATTCTGCCTTAGTTTCCTGCATTTTCCATAGAACTTCTTCCTCTCTCCTTGAGCAAATCCAATCTTATTTCTCTCTCCTGGTGGTTCATGGTAGATCATAGGTGCCTTAACACCTCATTCCAACCTTCATCCATCCTTTTCACCCACTCTCACACCCTCAAAATAGTGAAAACTTCTCTCGGCCTCCTCCTGTAGAACGTTGTTTTTCCTCTTGTAGATTTCTTCTGTCCTCCTATAGATTTTCTTGTAGGCTTTCTTTTGAAGGCCTAGTGTAGGAAAAGTCTCCAGAAGACCACCTAAGACCTCCTAGGACACATCCACACCATCCTACATCCCCTCAAATACCAAAACCACCCTCCAATGCCACCCATTCACTGCCACACTCACACACAATAAATTACATGCATGTCAATTTCACATAAAAATCCAAAAATATGATTTTTGCTTATTTGCATCCAGAAATAGCATATTTAGATGTTTTTTACTTCATTGGGTAGGTAATGGAATTCCTTTCATGGTTTTCATAGTTCTTTATGCAAAAGTAGAATTAGTTGGTTAATTAAGATTTACTAGGCTTGCTTTACATTTCTGTTCTTCTCCTTTCTGTAGTTAGAATAGCATATGTAGATAAATCTTTCTTTCCTTCCATCACATATAGAGCTTCTTCTGGAATCCATAGAGGTTGGCTTGAGCTCCTAGTGATCTCATGCCAGCTGACCAAGTGATAATCTGGAGTGAGAACTAGTACTTATGCATACAGCACCGACGCTTCGAAGTTTGTTACGAACTACCAGGTTGATAAGAGTAAAGCAAGTAGCCCAGGAGTTGCAACATTATTGTTGCAATACTGGTGCTCACCACTTTTTGGTGCCAATGCCGGGGAAGCGTCAGAGTATTCTATGAATAATTCTTTCTTCTATTTTCTATTGCAACATTCTGCTAATAGTTTATTTCAGTAAAAGTAAACTAGTCATTTCTTTTCCTTCAGTTCTGCATTTCCTTGCTTTCCTTTTCAATTCTGCAAATTTCATTTTAGCAAGAGTAGACTGGTCAATTCCTTTTCCTTCAGTTCTACATTTCCTTACTTTCCTCTTCAATTTTGAAAATTTCATTTCAGCAAGTTCATTTTAGTTAGTTGCAATTTGTTTTGTTCAATCAGTTTTAGTTTTGTAGGTACTATCAATGTGGGGAAAGAAGAAAAAAAAACCAACCAAAAATATTTCCTTTCATGCCACGTAGGAATATAGATAACTTAGGAAAATTTTTGTCCAACACCCCCACTACTTCACATAGCTAACCTTCTCTCTTCTTCGGCAGCTACAATCAAGAAGAATCCTTAGGTGAACAACAAGACATATTTGAAGAACCTATAGGGGAAGAAGAAGAAGAAAACATTCCTTTAGAGCCAATGGCTAAACACAGAAATGCTAGGGGGAATGGAGAGAGAATAGAGGGTACCTTTCCCATTCGAGAGACCAATGGGGACACCAAAATGAAGAATATAAGCCCTTCCATCCTACCCCATTTCCATGGTCTGACTACGGAAGAACCTAACACCATTTTGTTCAAGTTTCCTATTATCTATCAAACCTATGACTATGCAAAAGACGAGAAAAAGTTGAAATTGTTCCCTTCTACTCTCAAGGATGCAACACTACGCTGGTTCATGGGATTTGTAGGTTTTAACCCTGTATAGAAATTACCTGCATACGAATTCTAAATCACAGGAAAAATAAAAATGTGAGAGAATAACACATAAAACACATATACACAGAGATTTCCCACTGGATCTCAAAACC
>APFE030983913.1:0-10062 GCA_000404065.3 Pinus taeda
AGAATTGTTCATTTATGTAATGTAAAGGAGGTTGCCCCCTCGAAGAGGCTGAATTATAAGGCGTTGATCTATCTTTTTGTGAGTTGGTTTCATAACAATTTTAGAGAGGGGTAATGAGAGCTAATACAATTCCATTAAGCAAGAGAGGATGGGAATTGAAGGAACAAGTGATCAGTACTCTCCTTGCTATTTCGACATAAATGGCAACAAAAAGGACCATTAAAAGCTCTCTTCATCAAATTGACTCCTGTAGGGATCTTATCAAAAAGAATATTCCATAGCAGAAGGTGGGATCGGGGTGCCGCCTTTAGTTTCCAGAGTAATCGCCAAACCGGGTTGATGAATTGAGGCTTGAAATGCTCCATGAGTCTGATATAGCCCTCTTTTGGAGAGTATGAACCGTGTTTAGCGAAAGCCCATATGATCTTGTCCAGTTCATCTATCAAATATATGTGTGCCTATGAGAGAGCTTCAGTATACTCCTGCCAATCCCATTGCCAAGGTTCGGGAATGTCCAGATCTTAGGCCGATTTCCAAGCCTGTCAAAGAAAGGAGGAATTATTCCTATCTCCAACATGTTTGATGTGTATAATGCCTCTGCTATTGAGGTGCCTAATCAAATCTGCTGGTAGTCTGTGTGCATTTCCACAGCCCACCCAAGGATCAGTGGCGATGCGAACAACATTTCCTTCATTTATTCTCCAAGTGATGCCTTCTCGAATTAGTGGCAATGTATTCAAAACTGCCTTCTAGATGTTGGAGATATTATGGTTGTTGCCATGGACCTGTCTAAACTAGTCCATCAAATTCATTGGCCAAATGTATTTTGCTTGTGCAACTCGTGCCTAGAGACTGTTTGAGGTGATGAGGTGCCAACCGAGTTTTGCAGCCAATGCTTTTGAAAAGAGATCTAGTCATTTAATTCCCCATCCACCCCATCTCTTTGGTTTGGCAATTTTGTCCCAGCTGACCCAGGCGAAGATTTTGCTCGGTTGATTGCCCCTCCATAAGAATTTGTAGCATATACTTTGAAGCCTGTTCAGAATACCTTTCGATATCCAAGCCAAGGTCATCCAGAAAACAGGAGTAGCCTCGATTACAACTTTTATAAGGATTAATTTACCAACACGGGATAGATATCTAAGGTACCATACCTGTAGGCGCTTTTCCACTTTAGCAATGAGCCACGTCCAGTCTGCAATCTTGTACCAAGGGGCTTGAGCCTAAAGCCCAGGTACTTTAAACCCTCTTCCAGATTCAACGGGGAGTAAGGGAAGCGCTGTGAGGTGAAAATGGTCTCATGCTAGGAGCATCCAAAGGTAGTCATAGTGGACTTCCCATTATTCACAATCATACCAGTAGCCTATTGAAAGATATTGAAAATATTCTGGAGGGCTGTAGTGTCTCCAATGTTGCCATTTAGGAAAATGAGAATGTCATCCACGAACAAAAGGTCGGTCAGGTAAAAATTCTCCGAGATCTTAATGGCAACCAGTTGATTTCTATTGCGGGCTGCAATGTTTAATCTGCTTAATCCTTCCATGATGAGTAAGAAGAGAAGGGGGGAGAGAGGACATCCCTTCCTGAGTCCTCTTTCTGATAGGAAAAAAGATGTGGGTTCTCCATTAATTAAAACACTGTAGGGTACATCTTTTATGCAGCACATGATCCACTTGATATATAAATGAGGAAAGCCTAAGTGTGTCAAAAGTAGTCTAATGTAGAGCCAATTTGTGCGATCAAAAGCCTTCGAGAGGTCTACCTTCAATATCATACCTTTCTATTTCTTGGTCTGCATAGTATGCAGGAGCTCCTGGCCAGTGGCAATCGCCTCATGAATCTTCCTATTCTGAAGAAAAGCAAACTGTTCTGCGGATATATGTCTGGACAGGATTGGCTTCATATGATTTGTGATGATCTTTGCAATGATTTTATACAGGCAATTGCAAAGTGAGATGGGACGGAAATCATTGAAAGAGGATGGGAGATCAGATTTCGTGATGAGGGCTATGAAGGTGGATTTGATAGCCGAGGGTAGTTTTCCCTTTTTCCTGCAGTCCTCCACAATTTTGAGGAGATCATCCCCCAGGATATCAAAAAAAGCTATGTAGAATTATATGGTCCATCCATCAGGTCCGGGGCTCTTATCTTTCTTGAACCATTTTAGAGTTGCTTCCAGCTCTTCCTTTGACACTTCCATCGTTAGATTCTCCCAATCTTCCTGCTGCGCAAACCTGGGGAAGTGTTCTGCCACCCGCATGATTTCCAAGATGTTCACCTCTCTAGGTGCCTTGTAGATGTTACAGAAGTGCTCTTTAGCCAATCTGGCTAAATCTTGCTGTGCAGTAGCCAAATGTCCCTGTGCATGGTGAAGTTCCCAAATAGTGTTTATAGCTTTTCTTCCATTAGCAAATTTGTGGAAAAAATTTGTATTGTTATCTCCTTCAGTTAGCCAGATTGCCCTGCTTCTGAGTCTCCAGCTCTCCTCCCTTTCTTTCAGGACATGAGATCGCTTCAAGACAAGGGAGCTATAAAGATCTTTATTTTCTTGAGATAAGAAAGTGTCGTTAGATGAGTCCTCAAAAGAGGCAATGACCAGCTCTGCCTCCTTCAAAAGATTGTCATCATTTATCTGTTTCTGATGTGCCCACCTTCGTGTCATCGTCTTGAGATCTGCCAATTTGTTGATGAAGCCAGCAGTATGATCCTCACGTTCTAAGATGGGGTTGGAATGCCAGAAATTTGTTACTAATTGAATATAGGAGGGGTCCTTTAGCCAGGAGGCATTGAACTTGAAAGGACTCTTTATTTTCTGGGTAAAGTCTGCCAATTCCAAAAAAATAGGCCGATGATCTGAAATACCTCCAGTACCCACCCACTAACTAATGCGAGAATGGGAGGTTAGGAAGGCTTCCTTAATAAGGAATCTATCCAGTCTTCTTACAAGGCTGTGATCACCACTGCGATTGTTAGTCCAAGTATACTGAATCCTGGCGGATGGTATGTCAACCCACTGATGATGTTCCAGTAAGGCAGAGATGGTGTCCGAGAGTCCATCAACTTGAGTCGAGTGTCCCCAGGATTCATTGAAACCCAATGAAAAATTCAAGTCCCCTCCAAGTATGTTGTTGTCTGTTTGCATGAAGTGAGAGTCGAGGAGGGACCTCCAAAATGTCGCTATATCCATACATGGACCATATACGATCATAACACGGATTTCAATTTCCAGTACGCAAGCAAAAATGTCCATGCCCAAAAAACCTCTGCCTCCCCATATATTCCTGAGATCCATTGTTTTGTTGCAGAAGCCAATAGTAATACCCCCAGATCTTCCAGATGCATCCAGAGCATGGAAAGTCCAATTCGGCAACCAAGAGTTAAGAGCAAGAATGAGAGTGTCAGCTGGGGAGAGGGTTTCTTGTAGAAAGATGATGTCCAGCTGGGAATAAATGAGCAGTCTCCTAAGGGCTAGCGTTTTGGGCTGGCTAGCAAACCCTCTGCAGTTAAAGGATAAGATCTTCACGGAGGGTGAGACTGAGGGCCATTCCTAGCTCTAACGGCCCTATCAATGGTTTGCTGACGACCGAGAGCAACTTCTTCTCCCACAGTGTGTTTGGCTTTAGAAAGCTGTGATGGGCGACCCCTGGACAATTTCAGGGAGGAGGGAGGGAGCACCGAGTCTAGCCCAATAGCATCGAAACCCTTATCCTTTGATCTTGAACGGAGAGAGTACCGGGGGGAGACAGGGGGGAGGGAAGAGGGAGGGATGGGAAGGTGGATGTACACAGGGAAGGGAGACAGGGGGCAGTAATAGGAAGGGGGAGGGGAAGAGAGTAATTGAGCGAAGATTGGGGGATGTCGCCTAGGGATCGAATGATAGCCAAAGAATCCAAGGCAGAAGTATATGGGATAGGCGAAGCCATGCATGAATGAGATGAAATATCATGCGTAATACTAAATATAGGAGATGAGATAGGAGGAGATGTAAATAACATACCCGAAGACGAGGAGAACTCCTTCGCAAGTCCAGTGGTGGCAAGAGGTGGAGGTGAGCATGAGACAGCTGGATGCTTGTCAGGGGCCTCCTTTGCAGATATACTCTGAAGGGCTTCTGTGTCTCCTTCAACATTATCAGGTACCGTGTGTTCATCCCGCCGAGAAGGGTCTCTACTGAGCTTCGCATCCCCCAAACTCTGTTCAGCCCCCCTATTCTTATGCAAAAGAGGGCAATCCCTGTAAAGGTGTCCAACCTTGTGGCATCTGCGACATCGATATGGGATTCCTTCGTAGTCAATTATTTGCTTACGAGATGTGTCTCTCCACTGAATTATGATGAACTCCTATAGGCCTCCTCCAGTATCAAGATTAACTAGAATGCGGGCATATGCCATCATGCCCGTGAACTGATAGGACTTGTCATATTCCATGAAGGTGCCAAGAGCGTTGCCAATCCTCCTGAAGATGTCTTCAGACCAATATTGTAATGGGAGGCCTGGAGTCGAATCCATACTGGTCCAATGCCAATTTGCTCCGTCTCTGGATCAAAAAGAGGTGTCCATCACTTCAGGAGCACGTGAGCGTGTTCAAAATGCCAGTAGGAGGATAAGACCCAATTTGTGTGGTTGGCATGAGCGAATCTCAGCACGAACCATCCTCTCACAAAAGTCTGTATGAAGGGGATGTCAACCAGATGGTGACCCCATACCTTCGCCGCCCAAAGCTTCAAACGAGCTGCCAAGTAGTTCTGGCCTCTAATGCGACCGACCAAAACCCTGTCTGCAAAATCCATAGTCTCACCCCACTGAATGTCCTCTTCTAACCTCAGGAAGATATCTTCCGCCCTAGATTTGAAGCACTTGCACTTCTTCTTGTTCCCCTGTGGAGGAGGCGGCTGCTGAGGTCAATCTGAAGCGGGGTCAGAGTGTTCACGGGGAGGGTTAGGGTTTGACGAGGAGGGGGGGGCACTGCCGAGAGGGGAAGATAGAGAACCGGCAAGTGGTGGGACAGCAGAGAAACATCCAGATGGAGGTGCGACGGATATCTGAGGGTAGAAACCGGAAGTACCCGTGGATACTGGTAGAGGGGGCAGCTGCAAGGACAGTTCATCAGTAACTAGGGGAGCCAAACCTGGGTTAGGATTCAGGCAATCGGAGATAAATCCCAAGGAAGCAGGGGAAGCCGGGGGGGTAGACAACACCGACCAGGTAGGAGGGTCATCCGGCAAGATCACAGGGAGCGTATGAGACAGTTTAGCTAGAGAATAACCAGGGCTATTAACGCCAAACGACGCGGGAAATGAGGAGCGCCAGATGGAAACCCCTTCCAGGGGGTCAGCAGAGTAATCCACGGCATCAACGTCATCCATGTCGGCAGCTAATCTCGGAACAGCGAACACCTCAGAACAGTGGGTAATGGAGAAAGAGCCAGTTACCCCGCCCAGACCGCCATGATACTAGGTGAAGACTACAGATAGAGAGTGTCGGTGAAAGAACGGAAAGTAAACCCCCACCGACCCGACAGCTCCAAAACACAGGTAAGGTAATAACACCGTAGCAGAGGGTATCAACGGTAAAAGTAATCCGCGGAAAGGGGAAATACGTCATGCAGGGAAACGGTGGTCCTCCATGGTCCTACAGACTGCAGATATCTCACACCCTAATCGTAACCCTCGCGCGCCATTTTTATATAGTATATGCATAGTTGACATTTAAATATTTATTTATGATTCATACTATACACATTAAAATGTCAATACATGCCCCAATAATATTAGAAGTAGAAATCATACATCCATAAGGCTCTCTCTATAAAAAAATAATAATTTTTGTTATTAATATTTAAAATGTTACATGTTAGCTCCATATTAAAAAAAGAATGAATTATGAATCTCCCTTTAAAAAAACTTATTAATGAAATCAGGATTCTCCCTCTTTATATATACAAAATCCATAACAAATTTTTTCAACATATATATATATATATATATAGTTGACATTGAAATATTTTTAAAGTATAAAATGTTATATAAAATTTGTATACTTCTTGCAACAATCTCTTTATTATTGTTTTTCCAGACTAGATTTTTTGCTTTCTTGTGAAAAATTCCATGTTCATATCTCCAACCTTTAACTAAATCCTCAAGGATTTTAAATGACAAATATCTTCTTCCTCTTTGAAAGATTTATGATATGCTGTGAATTTTTCTCTTTCTTCTTACAATGGATAATATTTCACTAACACATTCCCCAACTTATCTTGCATAATTTCAATTATTTTTTTCATGCCCTTGTATATTTCCCTATTTTTTCGATTTCTAGTCTCGAGCCCATTGTTTTATTCAAGATTCAAGTGCTTCAAATATTTCTCCCATATAGTAACTAAGCTTCCCAATACCCACTTGCTCCAAAACTTCTTTATTAGATTGTTGAAGTTTGGTCAGTTTCTGAAATCGGATAATAGCAAAATGGTAGTGCCATGAATTCAATAATTTTTGGGATATCAAGAGTGATCACCCTACGATCCAAGTTAATCCAAGAGAGGATTCTTGAACTAACCAATATTTTTTGGGATAAGAACAAATCTGAAATTAAGAATATGTCTAACTAGGAAGCAATATCGCCTAGTCAAGTCAATTTATTTCTCTAAGTGAATTTTTTAGTGGAAGGATTTATATATAAGAAATTTAATTTACGGATAAGATATTCTAAATGTTCTTGGAATTTATTTTGAATGTGAGATCCCACTAATGTAAGGTTTGTATTCAATCTTCCACCTAACATGCACTTGATCAAAAAATTGTGTCCCCAAGGGCCACTAAATAATTTTAATAATCATGTTTTTCTTTAAATTGAATTGGCATGTAAAAATTGACAATGGAGCATCCATGATTTGAAGGAATATGTAGAAAACAATGGCCAATGAGTGAAATGTTAAACTAGATTCTATCAATTTGCTTGAATATTGAGACCACATTGTGGATATCCTTCATGAAGCTCCTCTTACACTAATGGAATGAATCCCACTACTATTCCAAATCTTGTGCTGATTTTGGAGGACCTCTTGGTCCCCCATTTTTGTCCACTGGAGTAGAAAATATAAGTGTCTTTCTTTCTTTATCAAAGATATCACTTCCTCCATCTGTTTTCTACCCTCAATCCCTTGTAATTCTAGGAGATACCCCTCATTACTTACATGTTGTATGAGTAGCCCCTTGCTAAAGGGTTGAGTTGCCTCCTTGTCTAGTTTTTCTATATCCCATTTGTTTTGGATATAATATTACATGTGTTCCCATTTCCTTGTGCTTCTCTACTTTTTCATGCCTTAACTCTCTATTGGCCTACCAACCAACCTTCCATTGGAGCCTTCCTAATTGTTTCTTCTTCTCTACCTCCAATTTCTCATTAGCTGAGCTTGGAAAGGAAGGACCCAATTTGGATCTCTTAGGGGAGCGGAATTTTTCCTCTTTCGACAAACATTCCATTGTTTGTTGCCCTAGTATTGGATAATTTTATAATGGTGGCATGGATTCACTATTTTTCTCTGGTTCATGTCGTTATCCTAAATTTTGTACACATTGGTTTCGGGAATTTCACTTTGTTCAAGCACTGAATTGAGAGCCTCAAAGTTATTATTTTTCTCATTTTTCCCTTTACTATATGCTTCCCCTATTGCTTGCTGAAATAGGTAACTAGGTTCAATATTCATAAATATGAAATGTACTCTTGATTCTTTTATATTGTAAAAAGAAAGAAAAATATTATTATTATTGTAGCATGGGTTTCATGCTGAAGGTCAAATTACTTTTAGGTCAAGCACCCATTTAGTGCTTCTAGGAATTTGTCATGAAGTCAAGAAGTCAAAGAGTCATTTTAATATGTAAAAGACCCCATTGGGCGTATTGTATCATGTCAAGAGAATTATTGTAAATCAAAAAGTGTCATAAGACTCCCTCCAAGATCAAGTCAGCCTTCAAGAGATGTCAAGTCGGCCTATTGAGAACATCCAATAAGGCTCTATATAAGAGAAACTTGATCTCATTTGAGAAGGATCCAATTAATTTTTATTACAAGGAATAAGAGCCTAATAACCAGCAAAGAAGAGAGGAACTCAAGTATGAACAATTGAAGCATTTTGGAGATTGTTTTTTGGGTTGCATCATCTCACTTGTTCAAAGATTAGGGCATCATTATTGCAGCTGAGCCAAATTGTAGACTCCTCAAAAGAAACTGACGTTTGGAAGAAAAGAGATCAACGAAAGAGTTCGCGTACCTTCAAGGTAAGAGCAATCCTAGTGGAAGAAGAAAAAGACTTAACTTTTCCCTAAAAAAAATCACACGTGCTATGTTGCAGTAACTATAGAGGGAGGAAAATTACAGGTCTATGACACCAAAAAGTTACAAAATTGGAGCCGAAATTTGTTGCAGAGGAAGAAGTGTTTGACTTGGGTTGACTTTGTGAAGGTCAAGTTCATGAAGGAGAGGTTGACTTGGCCTTAAAGGGATCTTTGTCTTGGGGGTCTTAGGTCTTGCAATTCATCGTTTGAAGATTCTATAAAAGAGGAATTCTTGTGGGTTTTCCTCTCAAGAGGAGAGGTTTTGGCCCTAGCTAGTAGCCTACATTTTGTGTCCTCTTGTCTCATTGATATTCATAGTTTGCTAGTTTTGTATGATATGAACACAATAACAATCAAGTGAAATAATACTTTAATTGAAAATAAATCAAGTTAAGTAAAATAACATCACAAGTAGTTATCAAAAGTACAAGAACTCACCCTAATCTAGCTTCCCTTGATTTCTCAACATGGAATCATAGCTAAGGTGACTACAACACGAAAATTAAGCTTGAATATCATCCAATTGGAGAAGGATACATAAGGGACAAGCAGAAGGAGATCATCAAGGAAAACTAAGAAGCATCAAGGAGGACTATCCATCACATCAAAAGGATCATATCATCACAAGTCTTGGAAGAAGTAGAAGAAGACCTCAAAGACCATACCTCCATCCAAAGGGATCTACACTTGAACAATTCTTGGGAATATTACACATTCTACAACCATCAACCAAAGGAAGGAAGAAAGAGCAATTCATCATCAAAGTGATCTCCCTCACATTGAAGAAAGGATCACATCTCAAACATGCTTGAAGTAGATCATCAAGCTATCATCATCAAGGAGGCATCTTCAATTTTCAAAGAAGTAGTGGAAATCAACATCATCAAGAAAGCATCTAGTTCAAGATATCATCATCAAAGGAGCGTCTTTAATTGGTAGGTAAGTATTATATAGTTTATAACTCAATCTACAATGACTTATTTTTCCAAGGAGACATGATGTCAAAATGAGGATCCATACTAGCAGCTGATTGTACCATCATCTCCACCAAAGAGTAGTAAGCTTCTATTCGAAACAAGTCCCTAGTTAAGAGGGAGATTGGGTTTATTCCTTTTATACGGATGAGTAGATCCTCCCTAGTTGAGAGAGAGAGATAGTAGCATCATTCTTATCTTCATGTCATGAAGAAAGAATGGAGGATTGGGTAAGCATATGAATTCTGACACTCTTTGACAATGAGGTATGGCATCCAATAGGTAAGAGTAGTTGAAGAGAAAATGCCATGAGGATGTGTAAATCCAATATCGGAATGGTCCTAGAAGGACATACCTTGTGAGCATCTAGATGGGGTATGTGCCTTGAGATACAATGATGACAGTGTTTATAAATCATTTGTCTTCCCAACATTGTGTTCTAATATTGTGGAGAGATAGATTTATTAATCAAGGACTTGCAATGTGACAATGCACATTGATATGATGAGAAGAGGTGATATAAGATGAGAACATAGCTTATGAGACGAATTACCAATATGACTCTTCTTATCATACTTATTTAGTATGAGAATGTCCAAATACCTTGTATGTATTATGAATACCTCCGTAGTTAAGAGGGAGTGCTGAAATAGGTAACTAGGTTTGGTGTTTATAAATATGAAATGTACTCTTGATTCTTGTACATTGTAACAAGAAAGAAAAATCTATATATTATTATGAATATTCTATAAATCC
>APFE030983918.1:0-22068 GCA_000404065.3 Pinus taeda
GCCAAAGGTTGATTGGTTAGAGGATCTTCCGATATTCAAAGATGAAAAGAAAGACAATGCTGCTCTTCATTTGGTTAGTTTTCATATGCATGTACGCAATCTTAAGGTTCAGTTTCTTGAGGATTGTCTCATGAGGATGTTTATGACCACTTTAGAAGGAAAAGCATGGTCTTGGTATAAAAGTTTGGAAAATGGTTCAATATATTCGCTTGCTAGTTTTCATGATGAATTATATGAGATGTATAAAGAATGTCATCCTTCCTTATTGTTGCCCAAAGATTTTTGTAGGCATTCTTTAAGTCTTATTCAGTACTTGGAGGATTGTTATGGTGATGATGAATTTATGGATGAAGAAATTTTAGAGGCTCTTCATAACAATGCATTTCAACACGAAGAAGAAAGTATAACATCTCATGAAATGCAACATGAAAATTAGCAGGGGTTTACTTATGAAAACCATGTTCAATCCTCTGATATTGATGTAGAGATGTAGCAGTCTTCTCAATCTTCGAATCATAATGAAGATGAAAATGATTACACACAACAAGAAGAAATACTGGAAGATAGCTTTTATAATCCTTAAGCAGAGGAAAAGGTTGTTCAATTTTGTGTTTCCTTGCACCAACTTGCATCAAAGAATGATCTTTATAATGAAGAAAATTACATTGTTTGTGGGCATCATGTAGAAAGGCAGTTGCACAACACATCAAAGGGGTCTTGTGTGGTTGAGAATCAGTTGTCTGAAGAGGTAGAGTGTTATGATGATCATCAAAATAATCATGTCTTCTTTGACCCTATAAGTGAATACATGGCAAAGCTTTGCACACCAGTATTTCATTTTCATGTGCATTATGAAAATCATATACATTATAAGTTGATTTGGTCATCTCATTATCATGGTTATTTTGAAGTTGAATGTAGTCAAGAGTCTCTAATATCAGAAAGGACAATTGATTGGCTTTATTGGAAATATCATGTTGCTTGACCTAAAGTGGAAATTACAGCTAGTAGGTAGGTAGGAAAATGCAAATAAGCTCAAGGTTGACTGAGCATTTTTGTTTTTAGTAGATATAGACTTCTCTCTCCTACAGTGATCATCAAGTTCAAGCGCGAGGTGAAGGCCCAAGAAGCTTAAAGAGGATGCTTGTCGAATAAATTTCTATTTACAATAATGGATAAGGCACTGGACCTGGTGAGTTCGTAGTGTACCACAAAGGGCCCACCTATTCCCAAGTGGACCATTGTTATCCTGAAAGATTTCAAAGGAAAAAGGGTAGGTAAGGGAGAATTGGGCCTTGGTTATGCTCAGTTCCTTCATGCATAGAAGCACTGGCAAACTCAGGGTCAGCATACAATCAGAGTTTTCTGAAGCTTGCAAGCAAGAGATGTAAGATTTTGAACAACTTCATGTAGATGGAAAGGCCATTTCAAGCAAAGGAGATCAAGAGAAGGCTTGAAATTGGCATTAAAAATTGTGTTTGTGATACACAACAGGTTTCGTAGCGCGTGCTACGAACTGTGAAGATTAATTGCCTAATGCACAGCAGTTTCGTAGCACGTACGAAAGCTGCTGTAGCTGCATATTTTGATATAGTTGACCAGTTTTGAGGAACAAAAGGAAAACCTTTTTGAAAGGGAGTTTCTAAATAAATGATCATCACACAACACAAACATCTAGCAAGGGCAGAAAGGGCAAAGGAAAAACATATATGAACCATAAGCCATTTGTTATAAAAGTGATCACAACAAGTATTTTTCATCATACTTCAAGCAGCGTTGAAGAAGGTTTTGTCTTCATACAGGTACATGGTCAAGGTATACACATGAAAAGAAAAATATTCCAAAACATTTTTGTGTAATCAAAGAAGGACAGTAGGCATAATTGATTTTGAATATCCTTGTGAAGATCAAAAGCAAAAAGAAGGAACTTTCTCTCCTTGTTTTTACAAGTCAATTTCTAGAAGCATTTATGAGCCGTTAAAACCTCATCTCTGAAAAGTGAAAGAGGTTTTCATCCCTAACATCCTGGACTACAAAAACCTCCTTCAGTTTCCTCAAATACATCATGAGCTGGGAGAAATGAATGATTAAACTTGCGCTACGAAACTGTTGTAGGTGCAAGTTTTTCACAGACATATGTCTCTGTTTTACACCTGTTTTTCAAAGGCACATTCTGGGAGGTAGGGACAGTGTTTCAAAAAACCAAGAGAGGTTTTTGTTCAGCATGGATTGGTTCACAAATGCCTCATTCAGTTTTTCTAAATACGGTTTTTGGAAGAAGTTATGAGCTCTGTCCCAAGACCCATTTTTTAGCCAGAACAGAGCAAGGGACAGTCTCCTAGTTTCTAGGAACATCAAGGATCGATTTTGGATAGTTGGAGAAGTATTTTACAAAACCAAGAGAGGTTTTTGTTATAGACATCCTGGACTACAAAAAACTCCTTCAGTTTCGAAAACTGTGTCATGGATGAGGAGATAAAGGCTCTGTCCCACGTGCCATTTTCAGGGATCCTAAACCTAAAAACATGGAAACATGTTCCCTAATTTCTAGGGTTTGTCTTCAGCAGTCAGATGACCACGTGGGAGACTTCATCAAATTCGACTTCTTTAGGTTGGAAGTTGTCAAATAATGCTTTAAATTCTTAGATAAGGTTGTTGTAATCATAATAAGGAGTTACACTCGTAGTTGTATTAGGTCTCTAGGACTCCTAGTTAGGTGTCATTTGCATTTAATAGTTAGTTTTAAGTATCAATAGGTGTCATAGTAGGATGAATTCGAATTTCCCTAATGCTTGAGGAGGAATCCAAGTTATGTAAAGAGCTCTATATATAGCTGAAGCATCAATGTACTCAGGGTTGGAAATTTTATGGAAAAGCTTGTATTTGGCCTATGTAAGACTCATTTTCAGTAATATCATGTTTGGCTTTACTTCTCAGGATTCATGAGGGATTTTTTATGTTCAGAATATATGATGTTGTCCTTTTCCTAATTCTTGCAGTGTTATGGATGTATAATCACTCAAAATTCACTGAATGTGCTCTGACTTCCTGTATACATTTATAAACTGTGTGGCCCTATATGAGTTTATGTTCTGAATGTTTAAATGCTGAATGCCCTGACTTCCATGTAAGGTTGAGTTCATTGTTATATTGAGGTGTTGTTGACTCCATAAGCCCAATGGATAGTTGTTAAATGTGTTTCTACCATTCATATTTTCACAGTTGTTTTAGAAGAGTTAGCCATCTTATCTATAATTAAAATCATTAACCCTTTTGAGAGAGACCTCTCAGGTTGAGGAGGCTAAGCCTTAGCCTAAAGTAGGTTTGAAACAGTTACTTGAGGTCTTCCTGGTCTGCAGCCTTCCAGGGTCTGATTTTGAGATAACACATGCTTTGGTAGTAAATATGAATGGGTCCCCTAGAAGTTTGATCTTTCACTTCTCTGAATGATCTGTTTTTATCTCAGGGATTTTAATTCCGTGCCAAGTCAAATCTTCAATTTTTAATGGTCAAGGCCCCCCTGGAATAAATCTTTGCAGCATGATTCATTCATAACCCATTCTAGCCCTTCATTCATATTCTTCATCGGGACTCTTTCAATCTTCATAAACCTTCATGGTGCCCTATGCCCACACATATATCCACCCCCACTCTTTACCCCTCAAAACCTTCCATTGCATCTTTATTCCTATTATAACTCTTTTATAATAGAAATTCTTTGCAAAGTACACATGACTTAACATCTTCGCACATCCTTGTTGCATATCTTTATTGTATATTGTAGGTCACATTGATCAAAGGGCAAGGCCTATCTCTCATGAATAAATGCGACGCAATCAGGCCTCCAATCGCAAATCACAATCGTACTTTGCTAAGACCCAAAGCCCAAGCTTCAACATTCCGCGAATGGCAGACCCACTAGGATTATCAAGCATAATACATATATTTTTGGGTCTGCTTCCCTAATCGCATATCGCAATCAACAGAACCCAAGGTTTATATATAAGGTGCACCACGATATACCAGATCCGTTGGAACTATTAAACACAACATATATATTTCGGGTCTGGCCTATCGCATATCACAATCGGCGGAGCCGGAGGCTTATACATAAGGCACGATGTGACTACCAGACCCGATGATAACTATAGACCCGGGTGCATAATATTTGAAGTCCGACCTTATGGTCTGGCCGCAGGGTTTCCTGTGTTTCTCTGTGTATTCCGATAAAATGTTATGGTTCGGGTTTTTAAAGGAAAATCCCATATGGTGGACCTGTCGGCATTATTAACCACAGTGCATATATTTTTTTGGGTTCGGCCTATCGCATATTGCAATTGGTGGAAACCAAGTCCCATACATAAGGCATTTCGTGATCTCGCAGACCCGCCGAGATTATTAAGCACAACATAATATGATTGCGGGTCCACTTATGCCATCGCAATATCGGAGTTTGGCAGTTCAATAAGCTCGGTTCCTCTCCACTGAAATGATGTGATGCGATAATGTTTCACGGACTTGATAGGGTATGGGTTCCCATCTATAATATTTCAAGTCTGGATTTTGGATCCGATTCTATGTTATGCATTAATTTTCAATGTAAATCAGATTTATGCTTGCGGGACTTAATCAATGCATGAATTAAAAGCCCATGGCTGACTCGCTGTTAACACGACTTAAGAAATAAAAGGTAACATGCCAGATCTATTAAAACTCAGAGATTGCAAAGGCAAACTGATGTTCCTCTAATACACAACGTGATGCGATATGGAGGACCCGTAGGTATTATTAAATGCAATACATACATTTTCGGGTCTAGCCAATTGCAAGTCGCAATCGGCGGAATGAGGGGGATGTTGCCTATGACTACCCGCTGCGATGTGCGATTGCGACTTGATCGCATTGCAACCTTGGCTGAACTAGGGGTCGATTCTTTCACACTTGTTCCTTTTGATTTTATAAAAGTGTTATTGAGAGCAAGATTTGTGTTTTTAGGCATGCTTGTCATATTTCTCTTAATCATAAGCTAATATGAACTATTTTGGCAGGGGAGGACCAAGAGAAGAGAGCCGCGTTTGAGTGGACCGGTAATGGATGAATGCGATTTATATCAATACGACATGTCTGCACTGCCAATGTCGATATTGCAAAAGCATACTCTGCAAGAAAGGGATATGAAGAGCCATAGTGCATAATGGAGGCACGCTCTATGTTCAGTGGAAGCACTAATGACAGTGTTGATCCATCAAGATGTCATTACCTCCAGATACACCTTAAAACATGCCAGATGTGGGATGATGAGTGCAGTGTCTCCAGTTTCCTTTAGGAAATGATAGGGAATAACGTCTGCTCCACACAGGTGCAGAGAGATGACACGCAGTCACACTCTCTTAATCAACATCCTTTTGTTTTCCCCAAAAAATAAAATGCCCCAAGAAATGTAGCCTCAAGGTGTTGGCAGTTGACGAACTGTTCTACATCCATATGTTTAATTTGTATATTGAATAAGTCGGGAAGATGGAGGGTTAGGGGGATACAGAGAGTTAGTTTCTTCCTGCATAAGTATTACCTTCGGAGATGGAGGGAGGACCTTTTTTTTTGGGTAGAACAACTTTTGATTTATTGTGCTAATAAAGAAGACTGTCTGGGTCAAGAAGAAGCCTTTTTTCAGATTCATTTTTCCCTTCTTTCATGTATTTAGAATTAGGATGTTGTTGCTGGCATAAATAAAAATGTGTTTTGTTTTGTGCATATTGATAACAAACAGTTCGTGACTAGTTTTGGTTATTCAAATATAATATGTTATCATGGTTAATTCATGAGCGGTTGCTGATTCGAAACCTTGTTAAACATCAGTTGCAAGTTTTATTTGTATGGAAAGGAATGTGTATTCCTATATGAGTAATTAGATTTCAATTAAGTTTTAATATAACCTTGTTCATCTGTGAACCAGTAATTGATTCATTTGGACTTGGAATCTATATATGATGTTTAACCTCCTTTTTGTTATGCTCCTGTAGGATAGATTAGAATAGTTAGGACTAGCATAAGTAGTTAGAATTAGTATAGATAGGATATGATACATATAGGTTAAGCTGTTTCTTTTGTTGATTTAATTGAAGTTTTCCTCCAAGAAGCAATCTTTCAACACCTATAATAGTTTACAGTATCCTTTAAAACTTGATGGAACTAACCACTCCAAATGAAAGTAGATCTAATTGGGGTCTACGATTAGGTTAGTTCCCCTTGTTGGCATAACGAACATTCGCTGCGTCAACACCTCTATAATAATCACAACCTCTTCTAGACACCTTTTATAATTTTCTGAGGTTTCTCGTGGTACAACAAGCCCTAACCTCGTGAAGGTTCTTGACATGTGATACTATCTAAAGTCTTCTATGAATTTGTTTTTCACCCTCAAAGACATATCTGACGTAGGTTCTAAGCTTTATCATACTCAAATTCAAGTACATATGTTTGACCTGATTAAGGGAGTTTAGAGCTTGTATTTGAGGAAGTTCCGAAGTTAAACAATTATCTATGCTATATTCTTTATTTTGCCTTCTTGTTCTATACACAGTCTGATTTTAGTTGAGGATAGGACCTATTTTGTGGACCAGTGGCATTCCTAGATTGTTTATGGCATCAATACAAGGACTGCTTATTAATTTTCAAAAGCTATTATAATTCTGAATCCTCACAAGGGATAAGGGTAATAAAAGTAACCAATATTGCAAATGACATACTCTAATATATTCCTATTTTGAAGGCATCTTGAATCAATATACATCTCCAGGAATCTTGAAATTGGTAGATTTGTGCACCAGTTGAAGTTTGACCCTTCAAGCTTCATCCTAAAGAATATGATCAAATTCTAAGGAAGTTATAAGATAAGCCTTTTTATACACAAGCATAACCTAGCTTAGAGAATGGTTTGGCCTTTCTTTGTAATAATATTGGTACCATAACTATTGTAGATCTGAGGCATTTTGTAGAGATATAGAGGAACTTGTATAATTTTACCTACAAGGAAAGTATTGATTAACAATAATAAACCTTAGAAAACATTATTTAAGAAGGTAGTTGTCGGTGTAAAAGAGTAACTTCAGTGCCATGGGCATGGCCATTGCTTCTAGTAGGCGTATATAGCCTCGACAAGGATACCCTTTAACCAATTTTAGATGCCTGTATCCTATGTGTTGACTTTTTGAAATTTTATTTTTAATTTAAGGGAATTAGCGAAAAGGCCATTGTTTTGGCTTGGTAACCAAATTTCCACAATGCCATTCACAAAGCTTACAAAAAAAGAGCATACCGGCTCATGATGCCACCTCTCATTGTTCAACTTTGTAGTTGAAAGCCATTACTCTGGATTGGTGACCATATTTGATGATGTCACTTCATAAGGATTCATGATCAGGTAGGTTGGATCTTGATGAGACCTCCCATCCTTTAGCCAATTCTTAAATACATACAATATTTTTATTTAATTAATTTGTAGAAGAAAGTAACACAACATACAGGGAAGCAGATCTGAAAATGCTACTTAAGAGTGAGGATGGTGTAAAAAGTTAAACATGACCAAACTTTTTTTATTATTATCGGTTAATCATATTATTTTAATAGAATTGATGCAATATAAATATCCTAGTTAAAATGATAGTTCTTTAAGAAACAAATTTCAAGATTATTAACAGTGATATGCAGGTTAACTTTAAGGAATTTATGTAATAGATTACAAAAATTGGAAAAAATTCCATCAATAATAGAGAGACACGCTTTCAGAAAATCATTCCATGATATATAATTTTAGGCATAAATGTTGGTTTAAGAAAGTAAAATAAAAATCACACAAAAATGAAAGAGAATCAATCATTGTTACACAAAAAATTCAAGTAAAACCAAACAAAAAAGATTGTACGTTGAAAAATAAAATATTTACAAAATGGAATTCCCAAAAAAGGAATCGAGAAAATATTTTTTAGAAGTTGTCCATTAACTTGAATGGATTCTGTTTTCCCCTCCAAGGTATGTAGTTGTAAAGTACTAATCCCAATATTTTTTGTAATAATGAAACAACCCATCCACAAGTTTTGAAATTCTGTATGCTCTCCCTTTTCCTCATGAATTTTTTCCTACTTAAGTACTAGATCACCTACTTCGAAGTTTTTGTTAGAATAGGGTTTCATATGAAACCAACACTTGATGATTTTTTGATGCTCATCAAGCTTCTTCTTAACTTTTTCCATCTCTTTTTCCAATTGAGCAAGGAATTAATCTTGGTCTATATAGCAAGACACTCTACTTTGTGCACTTTTTGAGATAATTGTAATGAAGGGAAAAAATGTGAGGAAGAATAACCTCTCTCCTATACATAAGGAAAAATGGTGAGTTTCAAATAGTAGGTTTGGGAGTAATCCTATCAGCCCATAATGCATTAAACAGAGTTATGTGCTAGTTCTTTTGATGATCAAAGACAATTTTCTTCAAAATCTTGATCTAATTCTTATTTGTTGATTCAACAAGCCCATTACCCTAAGGATAATAGTTTATTGAATATTTAATTTTGATCCCTTTTTCAAGAGTGGAATTATTCAAGAGAAGAAAATTACAATGCAGTATAAAAACAAGTTATTTGGGAACACCAAATTGAGTGATGATGTTATTACCAAGAAATGATATTACTCGGTTTGTGTTTACCACTAAAAGAGGGGTTGCCTCCACCCATCTTGTAAAAGAGTTAGTTGTTATTATAATAAAATAATGGTGGAGAGATGAGGTAGGGTTCACAATATGAATGATGTGTAAGCCGCATTTTAGAAAGGGAGCATCAACTGTGATAGGATATGAGGGAAAAGCAAGTTTTTTAACTTCACCGACAAATTTTTAATAGATCTCGTACTTTCGGGCAAGGGTGTGAGCATCTCTAAATAAAGTGTGAAAATAACAGCTAACCCTTAACACTTTATGCGCAATGGTATCTCCACCATAATTACCACCAACAAGTCCAAAATGAAATTCATTCAATTTTTTTTAAGAATCTTCCTGTTATAAACAATGAAGAAATACTCCATCATAGTTCTTTCGGAAGAGAATATTATTTATCAACTAAAAAGGGGTCAATTTTAATCGAAGTGCATAATTATTTTATTTGGATCAAGGTCTGAGGGAGTTGTACCATGTATCAATTTTTTTTTTTTTTATGTCAAAATACCAAGCATTAAAATTAGGTAAACTAAATAAATTTTCATTCTAAACAAAAATTTCATTATTCAAATAGGAATCTTCATTGGAAGGAATAATATAATCTCCAACCAAATTACAGAGTCCTTGGCCTCTAGTGATTTATGTATGTTTTATTTTAAGATCATACTCTTGAAGGGATGTCACCCAATGCACCCTTTTCTCATGGAGCTCCTTTTGAACTAGCATATTTCTCACTACTGTGTAAGGGAAAATGAATTTAGTTTTGTGTTTGAGAAGGTAAGGTATGAAATGCATTACTACATTAAAGATAACAAAACTTTGTTTTTCAACTACGAAATAATTTAATTCTACCCCTTTGAAAGAAGAGCTCATGAAGTAAATATGAATTTCATCGTTTTGGCTAATTCCTTTAGTTGAGAACAACAACATATGTAGCGTTAGAATCAAACATATATAAGGTGAAGTCCTTAATAAATCTAGGAATCATGAAAGTAGCAGCTACAAAATTGGCTTGCTTGATGGTTTAGAAGGCTTCCATTTCTTGATTTTCCCACTTAAAACGTAATTCTTATTGACTAGATTTTGTAAAGGTTTGACTATCTCTAAGAAGCTTGGAATGAATGTTGGTATCGTAGTGTTGGCATTGATGTGAATAGGTTCATTGTGCTACTTGAAATATGCTTATGTCAATCCGATGATGATGTGCGATGAGTGTTTGGTTGTTGTAGTGTTTAGTTGGTTGGCTTGCTAGTTGGCATTGATGTCAACTTAGTTGTGGCATGACTTAGTGGAGGTGATTTGGAGGCTGAGTAGAGATGGTTGCAAGGCATGGTACGTTGACTTGCCATAGGTTGATGTTGCTACATATGTTGAAGATGCTATTGTTGTAGGTGATTGGGTTGCTTCGACGGTGTTTTGAGATGTTGTTACATGTGTTGGAGATGTTGGAAAAGATATGGAAGAGCTGAGCTACTAGATGGAGGTCACTTGATGTAGCTCCTGTAGTTATGAGTATGATTCCACGTTTTAAGCTTTATGAATATTATCATGGTGTCAAAATGTGTGTGGAGTTGTGTCATAATGTCTCTAGCTTACTCCTAGAGATCAACTCCTAGGGGTGGCTTAAATAGATGTAAAACTTTAGTTTTAAGCTATATACATAGTTTTCCTTCACAAGAGTCACATATAACTAGGAATATACATAGGTTTCTAACAAGATTTGTGTATACATCTTGGAATTATTTTTCTTCGCATTCCTCGTGCATCACATGTTAATTTATGGATTTTCTGATTTGTCTTGTTCGAAAAATTTTCATGTAAAGGTTGGAAAATGTTAGGGAGCTTCTAGAAAGTGATTAACATTGAAAATATATTTTATTAGGTGGAGTGAGTGGCTTGATCAAGTCAATGAGCTGAATATGGATCAAATAAAGCATACGAACAAAGTTTGCGTAGCTCAGTAGTTCTTGGTAATTATTGAGTTGAGTACCACGGTTCATCCATATATCAAAGGAAGCTCAATAATAGTATGGTTGATTCTCTTGATGTGTTGAGTAAGTGTGAGAGTGGAGAAGAGTGTCCAAGTTGTGTGAGGGTTGTATGATGCAGATTTTATGAAGCAAATTTGTAGGTGTTGCAATAGTTAGCTAAAGCATGTTACAACCAACAATTTTTTGCAGTGAGTGAGAAGATGCAGTGGGGATTGGTAGAAGGTGTTTTTTTGGTTTGATTGCATGTGTATTTGGAGAGTTTTTTTCTCCTACTATTTTCTCCAGCTAATTGTTTGAGTGCAACATTTAGTTGTGAGCAATTTATTTGTGGCATAGAGGGTTTTAGTTGATGTATTGATCTAATTATTTTATGGATTGTTTGGTGATATTGTGATGTAATTTGTGATTTATTTTAAGTTTCAATTCTATGCTTTAAAGATATTGTTGTTGTGGTGTTGATAATGAGTATTTTTTGGTTCCAATATTATAATGTATTAAACAAGAACCACATAGAGGAGTGGAGTTGGAGGACTCCGGTGAAATCATTATAAGTGAGAAATGTTTTCAATACAATGGTATTTGTATAGTTCAGAATAAATTGGGTGAGGCTCATTGGTCGTGGTGGCTTCCAACAGATAGGAGTCTGTAGATTCATTTGATAGTTTAGGAGTAACAGGGCAAGGATCATTGATCGTGGTGGCCTTCAATGGATGGTAGTCCGTAGATCCGTATGAGAAATAAATCTCCATATGATAGTAGCCAGATAAATCTCTATCTAAAGAATTTGCTTAACATAATAAAATTTATTGAGCAACGTCGTAGTAGCAAGGGTGGATTTTGACCCAAGAGTAGGGTTTTCCTCCAGAAATATTCATTTCTCTTGTGTTGAATGCTTGCATGGTTTTACTTGTGTTTGATGCTCTTATCTTTGCTTATGTTCTTTAGTTTATGCATGGTTTAAAGGAATAATAATTTGGAGAAAATTTATAAGTGACTTCACTATTGATTCACCTCCCCTTCTCAGTAGTGATCTGGTTCCTAACAATTCGTATTAGAGCAGGGCTCTCAGTTGCAACTTGACCGCTGGAGAGTGGATTTGGGATATTTTGGAAGATTTTTGCAATTTTTTAGAAATGGATAAGCAAGGAATTCCAATACTTCAGAAAGGTAAATTTGCAACATGGAAGGTTGAATCAGAAATGTATTTGTTGTCTTTTGATGAAAATATTTTGTTGTCCGTATAATATGGAGTTAGAGCTGAATTTAATGATAATGATAAAAGGATTATTTTGAATGGGATTTTCAAATATGACATTCTTTCTATGAGATACTTGAGACTACAAAAGAGATGTTGGACATGTTGCAAAGCTTGTATCTTGGTGGAAAATTTCATATTTCAAAGATGGATAAAATGGAAAGGATTCAACACATATTGCAGTGGTAAATCAAGCTCCCTCACAAGAAGAAGATGGAAGTACCAATATCTCAGAAGAAGAAGATGAACTCCCTAGTGATAGTTGTGGTAGATCAAGCATCAACCTTGAGAGAGAGAAACGAGAGATCAACAACAAAGATGAAGAGAAATAAAAGATAATGACCCTAGAAGTAGAGATGAAAAGGCTCACGACTGAAAATACAAAAAAAACAAATGTTGCTGCAATTTTTTTTTTTATGAAAATGAGTGTTCAGTCAAAGAAGAAATTTCAGATTTGAAAACTCAACTGGAAGAGGGAAGACAAATTTAAAATGGAATGAGGAAGTAGTATATGGAGCTGGAGGTTGAGTTCCAAAAATTGAAGGCTGAAGCAATTTATACAAGGAAGGAATTAGAAAGGTTCAAAAATAATGCTCAAGCATCTATAATAAAATCAGAAATTGTTGAAGTGATGAATATCAATGAGAAAAAAGAGAATCGACAACCATGCAAGAAGTAGAAGAATAAGAGAAGGAGGCTAAAGAACGAGAATATAATTGGAAAATGTTACAACTGTGGATTACATGGACATATAACAACAATTTGTAGTAATGGAGAGATCAAACCCTGTCATCAAAAGGAGCAACCAGAGGAGATGCAATTTCAAGCATGCATGCAAAGAACATCTCCATCCGTCATGTATACTATTCCTTTTTATGGTTATTACTTTTCATGCAATGATTTTGGCCATAGGGCTATTGACTAAAGGCTACATGCAAGGAATAAAAATCAGATCAATAGAAGATATCAATATATTCCTTAGTTCCTTGGTCACATAAGATGTTTTGTGTGTGACAATACGGGCCATATGGCCAAGGATTGCAAGCCGCCCATGTGTTTTAGGAGATCCAACAAAAGGAAGAATAACATGCAAGGCCAACCAAAACATAAATAGAAGGATCAACAGATGAAAGTTTGGAGGAGAAAAGAGCAGCAAGAAACACCCATAAAAAACTGAGGCCTACATGGTCTTAGGGGGAGCATATGGTTGCATCATGAGTTGCATTTAGATTCTTGGATGTGCAGCCATAGCTGGAAGAGTACATGAATAAAAATATACATATTTAGAGATGCATATGTTTAGGGGGAGTTCATGAGGTTTAAGTATTATTTCTATTTCTAAACATTCTTATTATGGTTCGTTATTTGGTTGGATCAACTATTATTGTTGCTAATGGTTTTGGAGCAACTACATGTTGAGGTGTTTATAATGTCCTTGGAGGTATGGCAGTCACATGGTTGTCTTATGCATATGGTCAAGGTATGATGGAGGATCATACATTTAGGGGGAGTATTTTTTCTTCATAATAGAGTTGTATATGATTGGAATTGTGTTCCTATGTAGGAGCATGCAGTGCATATTCTTGGCATTGATTTGAGTTATTTTTTGATGTTACTTCCATTGAGATTAGATGATGTGTTGGCACATTATCACTTATTTCTTCTATTTCTAGATGTGTCATGTTGCTCCTCATGTGTTTTTGGATGGATGAGAAATGAGGAGGATGGTTCTTGATGCTTATGATGTTTTGATGCATGTTTATGATGAGATATTGTGCATTTATGGAGAGGATGAAATTATGTGTTGCTCACAATACTTTATTTTTGGATCTTATGTTGTTGTTGTTGATGTATAATGATGTTTTTCTGCTAACTGATTTGTTTCTAGTATTGGTTTTGCTACTTGTTGATGTGTTGCTTGTGGCTTGAGTTGATGATTAGTATATTGTCGAGCCTCATCATGATGAGGATATGTAGCTGTTGTGTCTCTATGACATATATCTATGTTTCTACTACTGGTTAACTTTATTGTTGATATCTATGTGGAGCATGGTGGTAGTTGCTAATGGTTATCATGATTCTACTGCAGGTTCTTCATTATTGAGATGGTGATGTCCAAGGTGTTGAGTGGCCATGTACTAGCATATGATGTTGTTAGTACTTCTATTGTTGCTGCTACCTATTGAGATCTTATGTCATTTCTCATGGAGGCCTTATGTTTTGATGCACATGCCATGTATTGCATTCTTATTGTTGTTGTTGTTGTATGGAGCGTATATCATTGCTCATTGATTCCATGTACACATGTTACATTATTGTATTGGGAATACATAGATAAGAGCACACTTATATGCAGATGTAAAAGCCATGTAACTTTATTATTACATCTTGTTGGCATATTTCTCATGGAGAGACCCATGGTGTGTATGTTTTTTTAAATCAACCATGTATGGGCTTTGGAAGTCCAAGTCATGTCCTATTCTGTATGTCATTAATCTAACTCTATTGGGTGAATGATGCAATCTTGGGTCATTAGATCCATTGGTTGGTGATATATTTTTTATAATGGAATCATGTGTTATTCCTATGTACTTGTCACAACCATGTATTTTCTCCATGAAGCATTGTAGATGTATTGTACTTCATTGTAAATCATTGCTGAAAGTTAGGAGTCTTGGTTCATGAGGAGTAGTCTCTTGGTTTTGGCAAGGAGGTTTATTGCAATAAATAAGATGTGTTTCTATAGCAATAGAGAGAGTGTAATTACAACTCAATTACATGCTTTGGGGGAGCATGTTCAGTTTTATAGATTACATGGCATTGGGTAGAGACTTGCTGGCAGCTAGTTTCCTTGTTTTACATCCTTATCTTATAAGAGAGACTTCTTGATTTGCATTTGCATGGTGTTGAGTATGACAAGAGATATTTCTCTCATATGACACATTATTGGCATTTTTCTTTAGTGTTTGTATGTCCCTTTGCCATTAATGTCAAAGAAGGAGAGAGTTTGGATGGATAGAGATCAACTTTAGAGTTGCAACCTCAAATTTGGAGTGCGTATGGAGATCAGATTGCAGTTGACATCAATGAAAAAGGCATAGCATTTTGGAATTTTAGTGTTGTCACTGATGTCAACAATGTCATGGTGCTACTTGACATATGCTTATGTCAATCTGATGAGGATGTGCAATGAGTGTTTGGTTGTTGCAGTGTTCAACTAGTTGGCATTGGTGTCAACTTAGTTGTGGCATGACTTAGTGGAGGTGATTTGGAGGCTGAGTAGAGATGGCTACAAGGCATGGTATGGTGACTTGCCATAGGTTGATTTTGCTACATATGTTGAAGAATGTTGTTGTAGGTGATTGGGTTTCTGCTACATGTGTTGATATGTTGTTGCATGTGTTGGAGATGTTGGACAAGCTTTGGAAGAGGTGAGCTACTAGATGGAGGTCACTTGATGTATTTCATGTAGTTATGAGTATGATGCCCTATTTGAAGTTTTATACATATTGTCATGGTGTCAAAATGTGTGTGGATTTGTGTCATGATGTTCCTAGCTTACTCTCGGAGATCAACTCCAAGTGCTGGCTTAATAAGATGTAAAACTTGAGATTTAAGGGATATGCATAGTTTTCCTTCACAAGAGCCATGTATACCCATGAATATATGCAGGTTCCCTTCAAAAGAGCCATGTATACATCTTGGAAGTGATTTTGTCCGCATTCCTCATGCATCTTAGGTTAATTTATGGTTTTTTCAACTTTTCTTGTTTATAACTTTTCATGTATAGGTAAGAAAAGGTCAGTGAGCTTCTAGAAAGTCATTAACATTGAAAATATATTTTATGAAGTGGAGTGAGTGGCTTGATCAAGTCAACGATTTGAATCTGGATCAAATCAAGCATATGAACAAAGTTTGTGGAACTCAGTAGTTCTTGGTAATTATTGAGTTGAGCACCTCAGTTCATCCATTTATTGGAGGAAGCTCAATGATAGTATGGTCGATTCTCTTGATGTTTTGAGTAAGAGTGAAGCAATTTGCAGGTGTTGCAATAGTTAGCTGAATCATGTTTCAACCAACATTCTTGTGTAGTAAGTGAGAAGATGAAGTGAGGATTGGTAGAAGATGTTTTTATTGTGTGATTGCAAGTGTATTTGGAGATTGTTTTCTCCTAATATATTCTCCAGCTAATTGTTTGAGAGAAAAATTTAGTTGTGAGCAGTTTTATTTGTTGCAGAGAGGGTTTTAACTGATGTATTGATAAAATTATTTTATGCAGTGTTTTGTGAGATTGTGATGTAGTTTAAGTTTTGATTCTCTTCTTTGAAGATATTTTTGTTGTGGTGTTCATGTTGAGTAGTTCTCGGTTCCAGTATGAAAATGTATGAAACAAGAACCACGTAGAGGAGTGGAGTTGGAGGACTCTGGTGTTATCAATATAAGTGGGCACTTTTTTTAATCCAATGGTAGTTGGATAGTTTGGAAGAAACTGGGCAAAGCTCGTTGATCATGGTGGCTTCCAGCAGATAGGAGTCTATAGATTCATTTGATAGTTCAAGAGTAATCCGGCGAGGATAGTTGATCGTGGTGGAATTTAGCGGATGGAAATCTGTAGATGTGCATGAGAAAGAGATCTCCATTTGATAGTAGCTCGATAAATCTCTATGTAAAGAATTTTCTTAACATAATAAAATTTATTGAGTAGTGTTGTAGTAGAAAGGATGGTTTTTGACCTAGGAGGAGGGTTTTCCACCAGAAATATTTGTGTCTTTTGTGTTGAATTCTTTCATAGTTTTAATTGTGTTTGATGCTCTTATCTTTAATTATGTTCTTCAGTTTATGCATGGTTTAAAGGAATAATGATTTGGAGAAAATGTTATGCATGGCTTCACTACGGATTCATCCACCCCCCACCACCCCTCTCGGTAGTGATTTGGTTTCCAATAATGAATCTCCTAACAATGTTTATTTTTTCAAGAAAAGACTACATTCCCTTTTTAGAAGTGGTTGGGTTCATTAAGGGTTTATCATGATTCCATTCTTAGGTATAATGGAGCCTAGAAACTTTCCCTGGGTAACAACAAAAATAGATTTCTTGGGATTCAGGGAAATGCCAGAATTTTTGCATCTCTTAAATAATTCTATCAAGCGAGATAAATGGTCAGATTTGTTTTTCGAAAATATGGTGACATCCTCTAGGTAGACAATAATCGATTGATTAATCAAGCCATGAAAAACAACATCCATGGCCCTTTGGAATGTTTCCCTGACATCAATTAGTCTGAAAGGAGTCTTCCTATATGCAAAGGTTTCCCATGGGGTTTGAAATGTATTTTTAAGTTGACCAACATGTGCAATGATGACTTGATTATAGCCTGAAAAACCATCCAACAAGGACATCATTTCAGATCCCGAGAAACATTTCAGGATTTGCTCCATGGGTGGAAAAATATACTTATCTTTCAATAGAGGCTTTGTTCATATTTCATAATTCAACACATAATTGACTATCTTCATTCTTTTTCCCAACGAGTACCAGATTAGAAACCCATTGGGTATGGAAAACAAGAAATATTATTCGGGTTGCAAGTAATTTATTCAATTTAGCTTTAACAACAAGCTCTAAGCTATGGTTCATTTTCCTTAATTTCCATTGAAAGTGTTTAGTTTTTGGTTTCATAGGATGATACGTGGCATGAAATTTGGATTAAAGGTTTTATGATTGTCATATGTCCAAGTGAATGCATCCTTGTATTCCTTGAATAAATGAATAATATTTGATCACTCTTTGCGGGTGCAGTCTGTCCTTAAATTTATCTTTTAGGGGTTGGATTGAATAACTAAATTAATGGTTTCATATTTCATGGAGGAACTATTAGTCTTACAATGTACAACCTTTTTAAACTTATCATGCAAATCACAAAACTTTTTTAATCTCAAAACATATTAAGGAGTCAAATTTATCAAATATAATGCTCTTCATCTAAACTTTGTTTCTGATCTTGTGAGGAATTTCATATATTTTCATAATGCTTCAACTCGTCAATCACTGTGTCTTGAAAGTTGTCTTCCATGTGAAGGAACTCAATAATCTGTTGGTTATTGTCAAAGACATGCCAATTAGTAATGTTATTATGAATGAACGGTCTATAAATAAACTCAAGAGAAAAATATTCAGGCTCAAAATCTTAAGCAGGAATTAGTGTAGAAGCTACATTTTGTAACAAGGTTTCCTCTTGATTGCTAGATATAGGAATGGAAGAAATATTAAAAGGTGAAAAATTTGAAAGCAAATTCCATGCATCGACTTTGTAGCTTTACAAGTGGGCAATAACATAGTGAATGAAATCTCTTACCTACTTAAAAATAATCTCAGAATCACTAAACATAGTCAAGATGTTAACATTCATATCAATAGATTTTATGAGACCTTGTATAAGCGCTTTGTACTCTACATGGTTATTAGTACAATTAAATTCAAACCTAAAAGCAATAAACAATTTATTCCATTTTGGATCAAGTAGTGAGAATCCAACACCAACACCTTGTTTGATTTTGACCATCAAAATATAATGACCATACCTCATTATGATATCTTCAAATAGTTTTAGGATCAATCAAATTTTTATTTGGAGTAACAATTTTATTACAAGACACTAGTTCAGATTGCTTTTCAAAATTCCCAAACAGACTCTAAATCTAAGTAGAAAAGTTACCAAAAAATATATCAAAACCTTCTACAATAAAATCATTCATGAGGATTTGTTCGTTATGATCATTAAGTTCAGTGATAATGTTGCATATAGCATTATCAGTTGATCCTAATTTTATTTGGCTTCCCTTTCCCGGGTAACCATAAATGCGTTGTGACCAATATCTACTTAAAGAGAGACCATAAGCCTTAGAAATATAAGCAACAATAATATCAATAATATGATGCACTCTATAGTCAGAAGATAGTTTGAAGAACATCATTTGATTCCCCAACTACTTGAACATTTGTACGATCAAGTTGTATAACTTTTACCTCATATGGCTTCATGTCCACATTGATTTGTTTACAAACAAAAACAGGCATCACATTAGAGGATGCGCTAGAATCAATCATGCATTTGTGTACATTTGTATTGTAAATTTCGTAAGTAAGTAGGAAAGGAGGAGAACTAGCCTTCCTGGTTTGTGTAGGGGAATTATTTGAAGTACATTTCCTAACAATAATTGTACCTATTCCATTTTTATTTGAAATTTCTGCTTCATTGTTCATGGATGTTTTCTTACCAGAAAATCTAGCTAAATTAAGTCGAGCTTTCTATTGAATTATGGGATTTTTAAGAAATTCGAACATTGAAATATTGGCTTTGAGTCTATTAAGATATTTAATCGTATTGTATTTTAAATTTGGGACAACAAGATTCTTAGAAGTTTCTACCTATTTTTTCATGTTTCTACTTTTAGCATTGGTAGATGGACCAAAGTCATTAGCAAAAGATTTACTACGAGTGTTGAAGGGGTGCTTATTTGCAAAACTAGTTTGATGGTCTTCTTCGAACATATCATAAGACAGATAAAAAAAGTGACCCATAGTTAGAGGATGTTCATCTTCATCATGATTGACATCAATTGCTTCCTCACCCTCATCTAGTTCTTTAGTATTATCAATAGAGGATGAATCAACTACTACTATTAGTGCCTAAAGAATGTTCTCAAGTCCTTTAGCATTTAACGCTTCAGGGGGAGTAGTTTTAGATGGAAATTTTTTCTTGAAGGGCCTAAACTTACCTCTATTTTATGGACCTTCTCTTGAGTTTTTCCTAACAATCTCATTCGATATCTTGTTTAATACCTTTTGAAGACTCTCTAAATCTAGAGCTTATTGTTCCTTCTTAGCTAAAGGTGGCATGGAGGATGACTCATATTTCTTCTGTGAGGATGAAGCATATTCACCTTGGGTGTTAGAATTGGATTTGAGGCTAAGAATGTCATTTTCAACAACAATAACCTCTTCAAAAGCCACTTGGAGAGTTTCTTTTTGGGCACATTTTACCCACTTGGTAATATTAGTAGATAAGGCCTTGACGTAATAAGCAAGCACTGGGTTTTCAATAGGCATGGATTTAATAAGGATTTCTTTCTTTCAAATCAAGAAACCTCACATTAAAATATTTAATTCTTTCCTCATGTTCCATTTTCATGTTAGACAACTCCATAACTAGAACATCTAGTGTTTTATCATCCCCAAATGTTTCTAAGAAAGTAGTTTCAAATTGATTCCATGAAGTGATATTTTGGGGTGTTGGGAAAAGTACCAGGTTGAGGCCTTTCCTTCAAGGGTATAAGGGAACAATCTATAGGCAAGATCTTCGTGACATACAATTTTTTTTCTAATGACTAGCATGAATCTTTTTATATGATCATCTGCAGGCTATTTAGAGTTGGGATCAAATTTAGGGAGAAATTTTTTAGTGTTTCTTGGTAAAGGAAGTTGTACACCAAGCACGACTACAACATCTTTGTCCCCATGGGGTAGTAGGGGTATTCCCCTTATTATTTCCTTGATTATTTACCTGATTACTTTCCATAAGGGGTGAACCTTGTGAATTAGTTCATTTTATCGATAGGGAAATTTCTTCCACATAAGAATCCTCAGAAGAAGAAGAAAAAGAAGAAATAGGTGGCTAGGGTAGTGAACTAGATCCTCCTAAAAGAGTAGGTTGTGATTGGGTAGAGTACCCAACAAGGATTTCAAATTCTGGTTGATTAGGGTCAACTCACCTAGTCAAGATGTCTTGTAATCTATCATTAAATTTATTAGTAGTTTTAGAGTTTCCTTGTTGTGGATCAATCACAATGGGTTCGTCTAACTGTAAATCAAAAGATGTAACAATACATTGAGCTAATTGTTTCTCAACAAATTTGGCTCTGGTGAATCTTTCTTGAGTTTTTGTCAATAACTCGCAACATTTCTTAAGCAAATATTCAATTTCAGATGTAACTCATGAATGTGGAGGAGTAACATGATGTGAAAGTTTGATTTGTGTGAGTAGTGGTAGTTTCACTTGCAAAGTGACTACAAATAAATATCAGAGAATGAGTGGTAGGAGGTTTCTTGTGGCTCACTTTAACTGTTTAAAGTCGAAGAGGTCCTCCTTCTAGAACCATTTTTTGATGAGCATAATTATCCCACTCGTCAATAGGAGGAAAAAAACCTAGTCCAAGGTTCTTTAATAACCCAAGAATTTTGGGATAGCTACCCCTGACGAGATTTACGACTCCATTAGCCTAATGTTCCTTTCTCTTTTGAGAACAAAAATATTAGGGACCAATTAGTTTCATATTGTACATATGTATAACTAGTTAGGAAAGAGTTAATTGCTTATACACAAATATACAATGAATGGGAAAACACTAGAAAGATAACCCTAATTGGTGTAAAATAAATTATTTAAAGAATGAATTATATTTTACACAAAAGGAATAATAATTCAATTGAATTTCAATGTAATGTAAATCTAAATATAACAAGCAGGAACACCATACTTGTATTAGTTTAACAAATAAAAAACTTTCAATTTTCTTTATATCTTACATAAAATTCGAAAAATTAAAAGAGTATATGAACAAACTATGCCTGACCTAATAAAAATTTTATATAATATAAGACTAATATAATTTAACATTCAATTTATATTTTTCATTCAGTTAACACTAAGGAGAGTTATCCCTTGATGATAAATGAATGATAACCAGCCTAGATCCATCTTAACTCCGAATCTATCAAGTGCCGAGAGGGATCAAATCTCTAAGGTGCAAATCTCTTTTTTGAGTGCAAAACTTGAGGAAAAGTCTTAGATTAATCTTGTCATTTTAATTTTAAATTTTCTTAGTTACCTCAGTTTTTTGAGTGATAAATATTATGAATAACTTTAATTATGAATGTCAGACTAGGCAGTAACTCCTCAACTAAAAATTGATTCGTGTTTATTCCTTTAGGTAGGTCTTCATTAAATACATGGGGGAGAGACTGTTCAGTTCATCTCTCGATGACTATTCATATTACTTATTTATCTATTTACATTATATTCACCCAATCATGAGGATTAGGTGTCAACATTCCCC